>JARSSU010031116.1:0-21345 GCA_029619165.1 Eurosta solidaginis
AGGGGATTGAGGATTTTATTACGGCTCTGAATTCTCGGAACAATTGCGGTTGCGTGCGCACCAAAATGTAGATCCTTGATCAAACGTCACACCCAAGATTTTGGGGTGTAGGACAGTCGGTAGCGTAGTGCCATCGCCGTGGATGTTCAATATGGTCGACATTTGGGGCGTCCATGTTGTAAATAAGGTCGCGGAAGATTTAGTCGGTGACAATGCCAGGTTTCGCGAGGCGAAAAAACTGGAGAGATCAGGGAGATAGCCGTTTATTTTATTGCATAGCTCATCGATCTCTGGGCCTGGGCCTGTGGCCATTATTGTGCAGTCATCGGCGTAGGAAACGATTGTGACTCCTTCCGGTGGTGAAGGTAGCTTTTGCAAAACTTGTGCTGCTCAGCGTCGGAATTCCCTCCGTTCACCTCCTCCACCTATCGCAAAGGAGAAATCATCTACTGCCAATAGTGCTGATATCGGTAATTCTTCTGTATCCAATGCTAAGAGTGACAATGATATTTCTCTTAGAAATGTAGATAACCAACAAGTGTCTTTAAAATCTTTGTTTAAGTTGATGGCATCTCTTCAAGCCGACAATATTCGTGTGTATAATTTGGTAGCTGATCTTAAAGCAGTTAATAACAAATTGGTGTTGGAATCTGCAAATATGAATTCGGCTCTTCAAAACATACATAGCAACCTACTTGAAAAAGATAATATGATTACTTCTCTCACTGCTGAAGTAAAGATACTGCGAGACTCTTTGAATGCTGCTCTTGATAGTTTCAAGCATAGAGCTAACAAGAAAGCTGACTACTCTTTGTTGCCCGCTAATAATTCGTCAACTTATGCTCCTACTACAATATCTGTCGTTGGTACACATTCATACGCACATATTGTCAATCCGATAGAGTTTCCCCACACCTACCTGTCATCTACCATTACAAATATAATGATGTTACTCATGCAAAAACAACGGATAGTTTTAATGCAGTCCAACGGTGTCATGCGCTGTGACGTCGACATTAACAGATGTTATTTCGTCGTTTGCTTCATCTCCTGTTCCTAATAATAGTGGTGTTAATGCATGTACGCTGATAGAAAATGCCAATGCTTGCGCTACCTCTACGGCTGCAGTGACTGCAGTACCAGCATCAGCTGCTTCTGTTTCTTCTCATTTGCGCTCCGCTGAGACAAATAATTTCGTTGATAATGCGCAGTGGGAGAAGGTGACGTACAAACGGACTAGCAACAATAATAAAACTCGCGCTGTTACGACTACAGTGACTGCGGCTACATTATCGGATGTTGCTGGTTCTGAAATAATTACCGTGGATGATAAGCCCACAAATAATAATAATAATAACAATAATGCGCACGTTTCGGATTAGAGGCACTAATGCAAGCACGGACCTGATTGTTGCTGACCGCTACAAATGGCTTCATCTGTCCTCCTTCTCGCCATCCGTCTCTGAAGACGATATCAAAGATTATGTGGCTAAACAAATTGGTTTGGATATAAAACGTCATTATCATGCACTAAGCTGGTAAAAAAAGATGCCGTACTCTCATCGTTGCATAAGGTTAATTTCAAGTTGGGAGCCCCTGAGTCCTCCTTTGAAAAATTATTAGGCCGGAAATCTGGCCAACAAATGTTACAGTGAAGCCTTTTCAGAATTTTCGCAAGTCTCTGCGAAAACTATCGCGGACGTAGCTAGTACCAACCACACGCTCATTAATAATGATAATAGTACTAGTGCTATAAATAATAAGTTGTTAAGTATTTATTTTCAAAACATCTCGGGAATGCGTACAAAAGCTAGTGACGTATTTTTAACTTCGTCTCGCTGTGAGTTTGATGTTTATGTTATTGTGGAAACATGGTTGAACAGCAACTTCGCGGATGCTGAATTCTTCGATCCTAATATCTATAATATATATCGAAAAGATAGAGACGCAAATAAAAACAAATTGCTTGAGAGGTGGAGGCGTTTTAATTGCGGTGAATCGGATGTTCCGTTCTTTTTCAGTCATTTAGAAAATGATGATTCTCTCCTCGACCAGTTGTGTGTATGCATCTTTGGAAGTCTCGGTAAATTATTCATTGTACTTCTTACATTCCACCTTCCAGCCCCGATTTCTTTATATGCTGCTCATATAAACAATATTGTGAATCTTTATGAGAATAATGAGAGTGTCATTTTGTATTTTGGGTGATTTTAACCTCAATAAAATTGTATGGTCAAATTTACTTGATAATGGTATCTTAACACCAACAAGGGTGAATAGCTCGCACGAAATAAATTTTATAGATAGTCTTTTCAGCATTAACTTAACCCAAATTAATTCATTTTACAATGAGCTTAATAATATTTTAGATCTTATCTTTGTAGATGAAAACTTGATTTTTAGTGTTTCGGAGGCCACTTTCCCTATATGCAGTGCGATATGCACCATGTCCCACTCTCCTTAACTCTGGAATTTTTAATTTTGTATCAGGCCCGAGTATAATCTCCACTGCAAGTTTGATTTTCGTGCCGCCGATTTTAATGCTTTAAATGAAAAAATTTTGGATTTAAATTGGAATTCAATTTTCGCCTCTAAAAGCGTAGCGGAATGTACGATGCCTTTCTTCTTAATATACTCGAAAATTTTCTCTGATAATCTACCTTACTTCCCGCGAGAACGCATAAACTTCCGTGGTATACGAAAAATCTAAAAAAGCTTAAGAATCTTAGAAATAAACTGTTAAACTCTATAAAGCTTCGAAGGATGTCTCCCATAAAGAAAAATATATTTATTATAGTAAAAGCTTTAATGTACTTGACAAATTTTTATACAAGCAATATATTTCCCGGTATGAAGTAGAGATGAAGGAAAACCCTAAGGCGTTCTGGAGATATATACGATCTAAAAAAGGTTGCTCTAATATCCCAAATTGTATGTCCTACGGCGGTATAGCTTCTGAGAGCTTATTGGATACTGTTAATCTTTTCGCAGATTTCTTTAAATCAAACTTCGTTACTAGCAACCCTGCTAATAATTTTTCCGCCGATGTCGAACAAATGGTTGACCTCGGATCCATGTTAGTCTCAGAGGAAGACGTTATGAAAGCCATCCTAGCTCTGGAAACGTCGATAAAAAGCGATACTGACGGTCTTCGTCGTTTATTCTAAAGAAATGTAGCACGTCGTTTTGCGTCCCATTAAGTTACATTTTCAATTTTTCCCTAGCAAGAGGTGAGTTTGTTGATAGGTGAAAATAGCCTCGATTTCTCCTATCTTTAAATCTGGCAACAAAAACATAGTAACTAACTACAGACCCATCTCTAAACTGCCCACTTGCTCTAAGCTCTTTGAAAAAGTGGTAAAAGAGAAGCTATCCTTTGTAATAAAAGGTTCCATAGATGAGTGTCAACACGGGTTTGTCAGTGGTCGCTCCACAGTTACGAACCTAGCCTCATTTTCTCATTTTTGCATTTCGTCTTTCAAAATGGACATCAAGTTGATGTTGTATATACTGACTTCGCGAAGGCATTTGATACTGTCACCCACAGCATACTATTAGGCAAGCTTGAACTATTGGGTTTCCATTCTACCTTTTTACGTTGGATTGGGTCCTATCTCACTAATAGAACCTCGTTCGTCGAAATTGAGAATACCAAGTCTTATTCATTCATTGCCACATCTGGGGTACCTCAGGGTAGTATTCTCGGGCCAATTTTATTTCTTTTTTTTATAAATGATATAGGAACCTGTTTTAGGAGTTCAAAATACCTGCTCTACGCAGATGATCTAAAAGTTTTTAGAACAATTTCGAGCATGTCAGATGTGTGTCTTTTACAAGATGATCTAAATAGATTAGCTAATTGGAGCATTATAAATAATCTACGCCTTAATATAAAGAAATGTTTCTTTATGACGCTTTCGAGAAACCTCAATACGATTAATACCGCGTATTCAATTGCTGATGATAATCTCTCTAGCGTCAGGGAATTCGTTGATCTTGGAGTAATGTTTGACTCTGGTTTACCTTCGCGAATCATATTAGCTCCATTCTTCCTAAAGCCTATTCCAATTTGGCTTTCCTGCGGCGATATGGGCGAGCTTTCAAAGATCCATACACCAGAAAAATTTATATAATTCTTTAGTTCTCTCAAAGCTGGAATATGCTTCCATAATTTGGAACCCAATTTATTCCTCTCATTCTCAAAGACTGGAAAGAGTACAGAAAAGTTTCACTCGATTCGCACTCCAACCGCTTAATTTTTTAGAACCAATACCTTCTTACCGCGCCCGCTGTGCCCTCATAAACATGAAGTCGCTTGCGGCCAGACGTTATATTCAATCTCTGCTGTTTGTGTATGATCTTATATGTGGTTGGGTTGCCTGCCCGGAACTACTAGCGCAAATTGGCTTCAACGTCCCGAGCAGAACCCTTCGTGCCCAATATCCGTTCCACGTGAAAGTTATCGGAGCTAACTATCACAATTTTGATCCAATCTCTAGGGCCCTCAGTGAATATAACAGGATCTTTTTAGCCTTGAGCTTGACTTCGCACTCCCGAGAGCGTCCTTTAGCGCTAAGCTTACTCGTATTATGTATAAAATAAATTTATTACCATTTAAGTTGAATGAATGTACATCTAGTCTGTAAGATTATGAAATCATAGACTAAAAAATAAATGAAATGAAATGAAATGAAATGAATATGTAGAAATTAAACAAAAGTGGGGATAGGACACCACCCTGTGGCACCCCTTGTTTAATTCTCCTTGGTTTTGATGTTTCATTTCTGAATTGCACCGATGCCTGCCGACCACCCAGATAATTTGCGGTCCACCTTTTAGACATGGGGGAAGGGTAGACCCTTCCAGGTCTTGCAGTAACGAGCCATTACTGTTGTGGCCTTGGGGCTGGGCGCCCTTGGGCAAGCATTGGAGTATCCGGATGATTTGGGTTGCGACCTGGCAACATGGCGCGATGAAACCCGTCGAGGGGTTGCCGTCGCGGAGTCATAATTTGTTGGAGCACAGTGGACATAAGTACTGTTAAGAGCTCAAAAGTATTTGAGTGCTTTGATTTGAAAATAGCACATTTAATGCAAGTTTATGATTTATTTAATATTCAATAGTTTTACCAGCTAGAAATTGTGTTGGTCAAAATAAATTTTGGTAAAAAAACGAATTTTTTCGCTTAAACAGGGGTTTTGCCAAATTTTTCTTTAAAGATATGCATATCAAAATAAAGGCCATTTAACCACCTTCATAGCAATATTAAGATTTTTATATAGGTTGCGAAAATTCGAGAATATGATGTTTTTCATATTTTCGAATTTTTGACTTTTCACCTCGAAATACAGCTATTATACTAAATTTCTCAAAAAAGAATTCAGCCCTTCAAATAAGGGAAAAGAGCGGACCACGAAACATTTTTAATTTGTGAACGCGTTAACAAAAAAACAAAAATAAAATTTCGAAATGTTGAATTTCGAACTTCGAAAGCCGATATCTATTTTTTGGGGGCTAACTTAGGAAAACGAAGATAGGACTTTTTATACTTAAGCCTCAATCTCCTCAAAAAACTTGGTTTGGTCCAATACCCAGAAAAAAGTTGATTTTGTAACATAGTGTAATATATACTGTTCGAAATGTTATTTATAAAATTTAACATCAATTTTTAATAATTTTTTTTAAATAAATAATATTTTAAGTTCATTATATTTTACACGATCACTACAATAAAATGGTCCCCGAACTATTCAAATCCTTCGAACTATTCGATATTCGCCTCGACCCTAAGGATTCGATTCGAATCGAATGGGATTCACACACTCCTTTCTGGATAGACTTATCTTTATTTGTCTGCCTGGGTCAGACCTCTAAAAAACATAAGGAAATATAGACCAAAACAATGATATATCAATTTAAACAATCGAAGACCAAATAACCAAGTTAAAATTAAAATACAATCTCGGCGGCATTTATAAGGGTAAAAAGATATAAAAAAAAATTATTGGAGCTTGAAATTTAGTGGCGTTCTTTTGCAACTTTTTTTTTCAACCAAGTCCAAGGTACATCCTACATGCATTTTTTCACATCGCTAAAAAAAATTTATTTGAAGTTGAGATGTGAGTTTTTAAGTTCCATTTGGAATAATTATTAATTATAATAATATATAATTATTATTCCTCTGTATGACCTAAACTGCATTTATGTTTGTCTTGTTTATTGATGGAATTTTTTTAATTAGTTCAGTAAATTAAAAAAATACTAAATTTATTTCATATATGTATATTTGTTTGTAGTAAAAGATAGATTAAAACTTAGCCCTTTTTAATATCTTAACTACTTATAAGAGGTCGTTATAATTCGAAGAGAAGTACTTGACACATCAAATAGACTTAAAAATAAACCAATTATACATAAATTGGCGAACGTCAATACTGTTGTTGTTGTGTTAACAGTGCTTCGCCCCATTCAATGGGCACGACCACTTACAAACTGTTATCAAAGTCCTCCAACGGTAGGCCAAGGAAACTGGCTGTTTCAACAGGGGCGGACCATAAATTGGTGTTAAGAGGTCTAGGTTCTACATTACAATTGAAAAGATGGGTCACATCGCATGCAGGACATACATTACATATGATTCTGGACAAGTAAGAGCTTAACCTGTTACAGTATGCAGAACGAAGTTGGACCAGGGTGATTCGTGTCGCCCTTGGTAATGTCTTTCTTCTGTAAGGGCGCTTCCTGGCAAAAGCGTTTACCGATTCTGTGTGAATTTGGCTTAGGGCCTGCTTATTTTGCCTGGATTAAACAGTCGTCACTCTGCGAGTCAGATATGGGTGAAAGTGCTTTGAAGAATATAGGCTTTGTGGAGTGTGCCGTCCAATTCCTGCGGGAGACCTGGTGTCGATCAGTTGGTACGTGTGTTTTGGCAGCACGGTGCAACGAATGTACCGGTCAGACGGTGGCCGTTTCTATGAAGGTGGAATCGGCCAAACCATGAACTGTATTGGACCGATTTCGCGATCGTAAATACTCTAAGCTGGCATACGGAACACACGGTGTGGGGGACTAGGAGCTGATGAATGCTTCTTACACGAGCGTGTGTGTCGGAAAAGGGAGGGAGGGGCGGGGGGTAAAAGCTGGGGATCGGCATTGCTTCTGTCCATGCTACGTATATTGTAGTGATGTGTTGCAGAGGCCGCGTTAAGTGGCGGCGCTGTTTGTCGCGAGCAACAGCGGACAGTTTGTGGGGTCTGCTGGGCAGCGTTGCTGCTAGAAGGTGGCGGAGGTACGTCTGAGGGTGAACCGCGGGACGTCCTTTGACGTGAACAGCAGGGAGCCACAAAGGTTTTGTAGAAACTTTGGGGCCGACGAACGTTAGGTTCCAACACAGAACATCCCGAACGCTGCAGCCATCTCTTACACGTGACACACTGGCAAGTGTGACCGTCTAAGATAAATCCTTTTCCGACATATGCAGTAGAACCACAGCCTGGGAACACGGTTAGGGCCGATGACTACACAATAATGGCCACAGGCCCAGGCCCACAGATCGATGAGCTTCGCAACAGAATAAACGGGTACCTCCCTGATCTCTCCAGTTTTTTCGCCTGGCGAAACCTGGCATTATCACCGACTAAATCCTCCGCGACATTAGTTACAACATGGACCTCCCAAATGTCGACCGTTTGGAACATCCACCTCGATGGCACTACGCTACCGACTGTCCTACACCCCAAAATCTTGGGTGTGACGTTTGATCAGGATCTACATTTTGGTGAGCATGCAGCCGCAATTTTGTTGTAATTTCAGTAAAAATTTGCATTCTGAAATGACGAAATTCTATAGTACCAACAACTACAGTCGAATCCGCTTTTTATTACATTTTCTTACTGTTATCCCAGGTTTTTTAAATAATAAAATAACAAAATGTAAAATAAAATTAGAAGATTTTAGAGAAATTATCTTTCAGTTTAAAAGGTCAAACAGGCAGAGTAAAACTAACTTTTCTTGAAACTGTAGTTTAAATTCCCACTGAAACCCTGAGCCATATAATTCAATAAATTGCTCTTTTGGCTGTAAAGGTCGAATAATGGTTACTTTATATATGAGGAATGCCAAAAAGAATAATTAATCTGGACTAACAAAATAATCCCCATCAACAAAAAGGAATGCTTTTGAATTTTATTATTCCACATAAGGAAGGCAAAATGGAATAATTAGTCCGGATTAATAAAAAGGAATAATGACTAAAAAGATTTATTCATCATTCAAAAAAAGGAATAAAAGCCTTCAATCCAAGAGTTAGTCCAGGAATGGGAATGTATGGATTGCATTCCGGGGTGATTGCATTCCTTAACAACTCTGGTTTGAAATACTGTAAAATACACGATCAAGATAAAACAATAGTTATTTTAATTCTGTCATCGTTTTTGCTAGCTATTTAAAAAAAAAGAGTATTGCAGTTTTTCTTTGCGCTGCTGTTGTAGCGATAAGCACTCTTCAGAAGGTTTTGAGAAGTGTTGTTGTTGTTGTTGTAGCAATGCTCGCCCCACCTAATAGCCGCGACCGATCACAAATTGTCATCAATATCCTCTAACGGGAGTCCAAGGAAACTTGCCGTTTCAACAGGGGTGGACCATAAGGAAAGGGGTGTTAGAGGCGTTGGTTCCACATTACAATTAAAGAGATGGTTGGTCATGTGGGGACACATTGCAAGCAGGGCATACATTTTGTATGTCGGGGTTGATTCTGGATAGGTAAGAGTTTAACCTGTTACAGTATCCAGAACGAAGTTGAGCAAGAGTGACACGCGTTTCCCTGGGGAGTATGCGTTCCTCTTCTGCGAGTTCTGGATATTTTTCTTCAAGTACTGGATTCACCGGGCAATTCCCGACATAAAGGTCCGACGCCGTCTATGGAGTTCACCAAGGACCTGCTTGTGTTTTTCCGCTTCATACGGCTGGGTTCTCAGGTGCCGTATTTCCTCAAAATGCTCACGGAGATGACTCCTTAGGCCCCCAGGCGGTGCTGGTTCGTCAATCAGATGTCTGTTGGGATGCCCAGGTTTCTGGGTATTCAACAGAAACTGTTTGGTCAGCATCTCATTTCTCTCCCTGATGGGGAGTATTCTCGCCTCATTATGCAGATGGTGTTCTGGGGACATAAGAAGACAACCCGTGGCGATTCTGAGAGCAGTATTTTGGCAGGCCTGTTGTTTCTTCCAGTGGGTGGTTTTTAGGCTTGGCGACCATATGGGTGACGCGTAGCACGTAATCGGCTGGCTAATTGCTTTGTATGTGGTCAAGAGCGTTTCTTTATCTTTCCCCAGGTACTGCCAGCAAGGGATTTGAGGATTTTATTACGGCTCTGAATTCTTGGAACAATTGCGGTTGCGTGCGCACCAAAATGAGATCCTGATCAAACGTCACACCCAAGATTTTGGGGTGTAGGACAGTCGGTAGCGTAGTGCCATCGACGTGGATGTTCAATATGGTCGACATTTGGGGCGTCCATGTTGTAAATAAGGTCGCGGAAGATTTAGTCGGTGACAATGACAGGTTTCGCGAGGCGAAAAAACTGGAGAGAACTGAGAAGTGTTATCGATGTTGATGGTCATTTGCCGGATAAAGATTTGGTACGGGTAGGTGAGGTTGACAATTGAGTTGGGCAAGCCATATATTGCGCTGTTGGTGTTGTTGTTGGTGTAGCGATAAGGTTGCTCCCCGAAGGCTTTGGGGAGTGTTATCGATGTGATGGTCCTTTTCCGGATACAGATCCGGTACGCTCCGGTACCATATCACCATTAAGGTGCTAGCCCGACCATTTCGGGAACGATTTATGTGGCCACATTAAACCTTCATGCCATTCCCTCCCTCCCCACCCCCAAGTTCCATGAGGAGTTTGGGGTCGCCAGAGCCTCGTCTGTTAGTGAAACAGGATTCGCCGCGGGTGAGGTTGACAATTGGGTTTGGAGAAGCTATATATTGCGCTGGCAACCTGAAGGGTTGCGCTACACAGCCCCTTCAATCTGGTATTTTAGTTGCCTCTTACGACAGGCATACCTACCGCGGGTATATTCTGATCCCCTAACCCGCTGGGGGACATATATTGCGCTGTCAGACGCTTGAATCAATTTGGTATTTTAGTCCATTCTTCCGACAGGCATACCTGATGTGGGTATATTATAAGCCCCTAACCCACGTAGAAAAATGTATGATTTATGTCGTGGATTGGCTTATAAGTTATTACTGCTTAACACTTAAAAGTATACAAACCTTAATGGAGTTTTGGATCCATCTGAAAATTCAAGATCAATGTCAAGTAATCCTTCTTGATATTGTGCAGTTAATTTATTTGTTACTGATGTCTCTGCTGTATAGCCATTATCAATCCCGTTGTCTGGCGATATAGTTAATTGTAGCCCAGAGATGACACGCACAATTAACCTTTTTAAACTGACTTTGTCACTCCCAACACGGATTTCTTTTGTACCTATCACTCGGCCTGTGATAGGAGATAAAACCTAAATTGACTTTATTTTGTTATTTTGTTGAGTAAAAGTTTAAAGCAATTATACCTGGACATCTGTACGACCCATTGATTTTCCTTGCAAAATGTTTCCTTTTAATGTAGCAATTTTTGGATCAGATACGCGGAGGAGTGGTAGAACCAAATCTGTAACGCGTAAGCCCGTACGCCGTGAAATAAAATAACTTATGCGACCTGAATTCTGCAAAATTAAACGATACATGCGAAAGAGATAACAACTCAAAAATTTTTCAACTTACCTGATCAATTGCTAAAAACCTGGCATAAACTTCTACGGGACTTTGCTGGTATCGAGCTTTACACACAATTTTATCATTTCCAACATCGCTTTTATAGTGACTCCAACCATTCGATCTTTTTTTGCGAAGTTTGCTCTGTTTATTTGGTCTAAAAAGTATATATTGGAAAATGAATAATATGTGCATATACATCTATTATATGTGTAAATAGGCAAGTTGAAATTTTTGCGCTACTTTTACGGCCAAACTACAATTATAAGGTATAAGCAATTAACATGTATCGAAAGGATTTCTCAAAGAGAAGTGCAGGACATTAAAACAAATTCAAAAAAGTTAAATATAGCGCAAAAATATAAATTTAAAAATGTTACAAATATATAAGCCGACAGACGCTATATCGTGAAACTGTGTGTAAGCCGTAAGCTCAAAAGCCGTTGCATGTATAAATTAAGAGTATTTTATAGTAAGAGGAGCGTGTTTTCTTTTGTAGTAAACACAAACACCCACATATAATTTAAAGTGTCAGAGCACAGGCAAGAGCATGTTCTCATTTGTTGGAAATTATTATTATTATTTTATTTATTACGGCCAAAAAAGCCTAATTCATTGTATAGTGTAATTTACAAAATTCATAATTGTTTCTTCAAACTATTTCATTAAAAAGAAATGAGTTAATTCATTGTTTAACTAGTATTACATATTTAAATTTTTACAATATAGAAATAGTTTTTCTTTAAACTTAACAACGTTTTCAAAGTCTTGTATCTCTGCTGGTAGTTCATTATACATTTTTTAGCCTACGTATTTTAAGGTTTTTTGCGAACTCGGTTCTTACTTTGGGCAGTCTTAAATTTCTGCTACTCCTAGTTCTATAGTTATGGATCTCATGATTGTACTGTATCCTATCACTCAGATAATTTGGTAACATTCATTGTGTTATGTAATGTATAAACTTCAAAGAGTAATGACAGATTAATTGTTTAATACTAAGCCAATTTGACATAGGAAGCATAATACTTTTTGATGTTCTATAAGAGCATTTTAGTATCCGACGCATTGCTTTGTTTTGCTATATTTGGAGCTTATTAATTAACGTATCATTTGTTACTAGTAGTATTGTTGGGCAGTAAATAAAATGTGGTCCTACAATTGATCTATATACTAATATTTTGTGATGTTGGCTAATATGCTTACATGTTCGATACATAAATCCTATTTTCTGTGCAATTTTCTTCTCTAAATGGTTTATATGTTCTGTGAAACTTAGTTTCTCATCAATTATTACACCTAGGTACTTCATTTGATCTACTCTTTCAATTGCATGGGTTTTTATTTTCAGACTAGATTGGATTAAGTTATTATGGTTCTTGTGAAATATCATATACTTAGTTTTATCAATATTAAGTTTTAGCTTTCTACTGCACAGCCACTTATATAAATTATTTAAGTCTTCTTGTATCTTCATGACAGCGCAATCTACATTTTTGTCACTAATGCTAACTAATGCATCATCCGCAAAAAGACTTAGTTTTACAATTTCTCAAACAAGTTTTTATATCATTGATGTAAATTATAAACAATATCGGAGAAAGTACTGAGCGTTGTGGCAGCCCAATGTTAACATCAACAACCAATGAAACTGTGTCTCCAATTACCGTCCTCTGCTTTCTGTTACTCAGGTAACTACGAAACCATTCCAAAGCTTTTCCCTTGATCCCAATTTTATCCATTAACTTCAGCAATTCATTTCGATCGATTGTTTCAAACGCCCTCTTTAAGTCTAAGAAGCAAAATACTACTACCTTTTTATCAGCAACAGCCTCTTTCCACTCTGCATTTACCACGTTCAATGCTGTTTCGCAGGAGTGGCCTTTCCTGAAGCCTGATTTCTCTGGCATGATTATATTATGATCGTCTAGGTATGTTACTAGTTGCTTTTTCACCACTGTTTCCATAATTTTTTCATCAATAGGTAGGGTATTAATCGGACGCAGCTCGGCAGGTTTCATTGTATTTTTTACTTTTGCTACTGGTATTATTGTGGATATCTTCCAGCAGCTGGGAACAATGCCACTATCAAACGATTCGTTTATAATGTCCTTATATAAGTGTGCAATGTACACCATAGAGTCCTTGATAACACCCTCTGACAATAGGTTTTTACCGCCATATTTCTTTTTAAATGATTTTGTGATGTTCATTATATTTTCTAACTCGCAACTGGTGAGCTCAAATGTTGCTACCGAGTTGGTTGTTTCACTTTCAGCAACAAGTTCAATTGTTTTAATACTATCATTGATTTGGATTATGCTCTGAACAAAGTAACAATTCAAGACATTAGCTATATCGTTGCTATTTTCTAGACATTCACCGTTAAATACTATTTTTTTAATATGCCCTTTATTGTCTGCAAGTTCCACAGCATCTTTCAAACATTTCCACATGGATTTCATATTTCCTTTATTAATAATCACTTGATCTCCCATGTATTTCTTCTTTTTAAGTATTATAGTTTTTATATATATATTTTTTAACGGCATTATAATCATCCCAATGACCTGTGCAAATCGCGATTTTATATAATTCAAATTTTCTTTTATGTAGTACTGTTAGTTCACGGTCGTACCACTTATTTCGCAATTGTATATTGATCATCTTCTCGTATGTCAACGTTTGCATGGCTTCAGACAAGATATCATTCAAAGCCTGAACTCTATTTTCTATTACTAAGTATATTAGATATAGAACTTATATCACATGTCCGCAGCAGATTTATCAGGTTCTCCGCGCTGTAGTTCTCCCAACAGACGGCATTAGCATATTTTCTCATTCTGCAATATTTTGAAGTAGGTATTTGAAAGCAGATTGTATCATGATCATATATTTTATATTCGCTGGCACATTCAATTTTATCTGATCATTATTGGCAAATAGTAGGTAAATTTTTGTGGCTGAGTGCTCCGTTACTCTCGTGTTAAAATCATATAATACAGAGTCAGAGACAGCAACAACAAAGCACGCAGAATTCAGGTTTATGTATTTGGGTTTTTGTTTGTTGTAACATTATTGGGATGTTTCATATGAAAATATTGTGTCGAAAAAATTAATAAAAATAAAACAAACTAAAATTAATTTAGATAAAACTAAATAAAATAAAAAGCAAAAAAATGTAAGTAACATGAGAAAGAAAAATCAATAAAATAAAAATAGTCAAGTCAGAAAGCGAAGAAAGAAAAGGAAATGAAATGAAAGGAAAGAAAGGAAAGCAAACAAAGGAAAGGAATAGAAATGAAGGGCAAGGAAAGGAATGGAAAGGAAAGGAAAGTAAAATAAAGGAAAAGAAAGGGAAGATTATTGTGTACTATTGTTCTATGTATGTGGTGTAATTAGTGAAAACTGCAGTGGTTGAATTTCAACCACTGGGCGAACCGTAGTAAGTAAGAAAAATGCGTATGACATAAAATTTATACTTACAAAATGGTGCTGTCGTCAACTACCTTCCATCCTTTGATTTGTGACAATCTAAAGTCCGCTACGTAAACTTCTAAGGGAAATTCTGGCATCCATACAGTGAATTTCGCTAATCCAGTATACGATCCATATTTTACGACAACTGAAGCATTAGACGATCCCCTTATCTCAGAACCGTCAACATAAACTGAACTGCACGAAGAAGATACCTAAAATTAAATTTTATTTACGAAACAATTTGTTAAGAATTGAAAAGACACAACTTTAAATTAATGGGAAATATGGACGGTGGACGAAATTTCGGTTTTAACTCGACTTATTTAAATCTAGCACAGGTTACTCAGCTTGTTTCGAATTGAGGAAGCATTTACTTGGAGAGAATTTTTGTCCTGAAAAGTCATACAAAAACGAATGAAACTTTTTTCACTTTATCGTTTCACAAAACCAGATTCCAAGTAGACGAGTGGGATATTTGGACTCGGCTTGGTTTCAAACTTTAATTAATCTCTCCTTAACAAGTGAATAAGATAAAATTTTATCACTTAAAGGTAGGGATAACGAAATATATATGAGAAGTTCCTTATCAAACGCAATAAGTGCACCTACATTTTTTTGTTTCGGATTTTGATGTAACTATGTTCTAGTTTACAATATCTTCCAGACTGTTCATAAAAAATATAGGTCTTACTTACTTGAAATTCCCATTAAAAATTAGGTTTATATTGAAACTTTACATTTTTTGATAACGTTTTCTCAATTTTTGGATTTGGAGGTTCTCATATCATAATAAGATACATACTTATTATATAAAGTATTTGTAAATTCCACAAATATTAATGGTTCATGGTTTCGCGTCTCGTGTATTTATGTGTGTGTCGTGTTAATTTTGTCAATCTAGGAATATGACTTACAAGTACATAAAAACACAGTAATTCACCACGCTTGATGTACTTAGTCGCTTCTCCTTCGCGACGATTGTGGTGTATGTTTCTTCTGTTGTCACTGCGTGTAATCTAGGCCGTTTATGGAAATGTCGCGGGTCTGTGACGTGATAGGGTTCCGAGTGTTGTCCAACAGCAATGTTTGCCTCGATGGTGTGGGAAAGCCCAAGATATGAGAAAGTCCGAATGTGTTAGTCTTGAAATGGTGTCATCGTGCATTATGAAATCGCCACGGCGGTGAGGAAACGCAGCGTCGTAGAGCCACTATGCTCAATCTGTTCGGCAGCATCAATGCTGGCCGAGCGTGGGTGTGTCGATATGTTTCCAGCTGCACATCGAGCATGTCGAGTAAAGAATGGATTTGAGAGGCAGCACCGGTTACGAACAGACTAGCACGGTGTACCACGACACACTATCGATCATTTTGCTGAGGGAGTGCGTACAAGGGAGCGCCGGGTGTGTGACGCAAGACGCACAGTGGCCCAAGGTATATGTATAATAGAAATAAAAGCCAGTTTGCCAGAGCAGTGCATATGATCATGAAGGGCCGCTGTTGTGGCAAAGCCATGAAGGTATTCGATGGAGCATGCACCAGTTCGGTACGCGTCCGATCGGAATAGTTACGGAGGCAGACTGCGGAGATGGACATGCCAGAGAGCACCTTCGCGCGGCAAAAATGAAAACGAGACCCGCAATACGCACGGTGCAATGCACAGACCTGCAAGAAGCTGCCGGAGTGCGGACAGTAAACACAGCCAGATCAAGCGACGAGATGCAGAGCTGGCATGGCAAGGGCAAGCCACCAAGCCACTAGACAACGAGGGGACGGACTCGCAACGCCCGGGCGGGTAGTGCGCAGCGTCAAGCCTAACGGTTAAAACAGCAGGTGCCCAATTACTATGCGCGCCGATGCCAATAACAATTTGTACAGCCAACCACATCAGCAGCCCAGACTACCGCGGAAGGGAGGAGATTTCCGAGGTTAGGCCGCCAGAAGGTGCCGTTTTTATAACAGCCTTGTCGATCACGTTTAAGTATTGTGTTACAAGTCAACTCTATCCTGGAATTCGTTACATGTCAACTCACAGCCAATAAATCAAGAAGGCCGACTATATGCTGATTCGTTTCATGGCATAAGTTCAATGCCAACTCAAGGCCAACTATATACCGAAACTCGTTATGACCTTTACTCGCAACCTACTGCCTTTCGTTTAGTATCGTCAGCCAACAATATGAACACATCATTTTTGCCCAATGTATCTATGCCGCCGCCTAATGCCAATACACAATTTTATACAGCCCCAACCACATCATCATCCGCATACATACCGCGGAAGTTATTAGATTTGCCAGAGTTTAGTGGCCGTCCAGAAGGGTGGCCGGTTTTTATACAGCCTTTGTCGAGTCAACGTTAAGGTATGTTGATAACAACCAACGGCTACAAAGTGCCTCAAGGGTGACGCACGCGAGATGGTTGAATCTCTACTTATTCACCCCAACAACGTTGACTGCATTATAAATCAACTCAAGAGTCGATTTGGACGCCCGGAGCAGCTCATTCGAAGCCAATTGCAAAAAGTGAAGGAGATCGTGCCGATCTCGGAGACAGCCTTGGGTAAGCTCGTTCCTTTGCAATAAAGGTCAAAAATATTTGCGCATTTTGCAATCCGCCAACGCCGACCACCATCTAGCCAACCCAATGTTGCTGGACGACTTAATCTCTAAACTCCCAATGAGTAAGCGTATCGAATGGGGCCGGTATGCAGTCACCGTGCAACCGCGAGCTACAACAGTACATTTTAGTGATTGTTGACATCACTTGCCGATGTCATTTGTTCCATTCCGGACGAAAGCCAGTTTCCTGGACGTGACACAAAACGCCGAGTGCTACTACAAGTAGACGAAAAGCAACAACAACGCAAATGCCCAGTTTGCCAGGGTCAGCAAATCATACGAGTGTAAACGTCTTCTCGACGCATCAGTGGCCAAGAGGTGGGCCGAGTGAAATTTCATCACTTATGTTTTGCCTGCCTTAATGCAGGTCACTCCTCACGTGACTGCAGACAACGAAAGGTTTGTGGCATCAATGGATGCAATCGATGCACAACAAATTGCTGCATAATCCCAGCCTGTTCATTCGCCAGTGCAATCATCATCGTCAGGCCATTCAATCCACATCACTCAGCCATCGCCGCCAAAACCAGTGCCGCCAGCATAAGTAAATCATCAGCCCAATGATCCATCAGCTTCAGTGCTTAGTTGTGCCGCGGATTCAAAAGAAGGTAAGCTGCTCTTTCGTATTATGCCAGTCACGGTATACGGCAAGCAACGACATGTGAACACGTATGCCCCAATTGGATGAAGGCTCGTCTGTCACCATGCTTGACAAAACATTAGCTGACGAGCTGGAAATACACGGACAGCCGCACCACGTCAACGTTCAGTGGTTTGGTGGCCATGCCATACAAGAACCAACTTCTTTGGTTAATATTAGTGTCAGTGGTGCAGGTATGTCAAAGAAACACAAATTGAAGAATTGTCAAGAATCTTCAATTGCCATCACAAGTCTTAGTCGTTCCGACTTAATGTGCGATGAAGAACAAGTGCGCCATTACCACTGCAGCCACAATCCAGTATAGTGCCGAGACTACTTATAGGAATTGACAATTGTCACTTGGGTATTGCATCCAAACCTTTGCGATACGTAAGAAAGGTCCGTATGCCGCCAATACAGAATTGGGTTGGGTAGTGTTTGGGCCATCAAACAACACTACACCTAAGTCATCTACATGCCTTTTGATGAATAGCAAGACTGATGAATATCTCCACAAGATGGTAGCCGACTTCTTCGACACTGAAAGTTTCGGTGTGCGAGCTGCGAAGCGTATTGAAAGTGACGAAGATATACGCGCAAGGAGCATGTTGCAGTCGACGACCCGCCGTGTTGGTGTAGGTTTGAAACGGCACTACTGTGGAAAGACGACAACATGCATCTGTCAGACAGTTATGATATGGCATTAAGGAGACTAGTAAGCGTGAGAAACGAATGAACCGCGAACCTAACTTGGCCGCAGCATACACACTCATGATTGAATCTTACGTCGAAAAGGTTATGCACGTAAGCTTGAACATCCTGAAGAAAATTTCAGAACACCGCGCACCTGTATCTACCACACTTTCCGCCGCCTAACAAACCAAACAAGTTAAGAATTGTTTTTGACGCTGCCGCTGAAGTTAAAGGTGTTTCGTTAAATCATTGTTTGCTGAAAGGTCCTCAAGAATACAGACCGTTGCCATCAATTCTTTTCCATTTCCGTGAAGGAGCGGTGGGCGTTTGCGGTGATATAAAGGAAATGTTTCACCAGGTGTTGGTACGTCCAGAAGACAGACGATCCCAGAAGTTCCTGTGGAGAGATGGTGACCTCGATAGACAACCAGACACGTATGAAATGTGTGTGATGACGTTTGGAGCGGCGTGCTCGCCATGTGGTTGCGCATTACGTCAAAATTCGAACGCCTTGGAACATCGCAATGAAAATCCATGCACAGCCCGTGCAGTTGAAGCCATTTTGGAGTACCATTACGTTGATGATTTCGTCGACAGTTTTGACACGACAGAAACAGCTATCGCAGTTTCAAGCCAAGTGAAGTCCATACACATGGATGCCGGTTTCGAGCTCCGCAACTTCACGTCTACCTCATCGGAAGTTCTCGCTGCTTTGGATGGCGTTGATGTCACAAAATTCTCGTAAGAAGGAAGGTCTAGCATTAGAAAAGGTGCTGGGTCTGTACTGGCAGCCAAATTTAGACTGTTTCAAATTTAACTTGAAGTTCCACAATGTCAGTGAGATCGTACTTGAGGAAAGAGACGACCTACCAAGAGGGAACTACTAAGTGTGGTCATGTCAGTTTTGGCCCACTCGGATTTATCGCGTATTTCGTAATTGGCGCAAAGCTTCTCATGCGTGAGGCGTGGCGTCAAGAAGCCTGCTGGGACGAGCCGTTGCCCGACATTTTTGTGGATGCAAGTGAGAACGCATTTGCTGCTGTTGCCTATTGGAGGTATACAAATGCCTGGGAAGAAGTTGGAGTTCAGTTTCATCAGCGCTAAATTCAAGTGCGCACCACTCAAGCCTCTCACGGTGCCGCGACTAGAACTGCAAGCTGCTATATTGGGAACACGACTTATGCAAACAGTGATCGAGGAGCACAGCGTAACCATCGACAAGTGCGTCCTCTGGAGTGACTCCAAAACCGTCATAAATTGGATACGAAGCAAACACCGAAGATACAAACCATTCGTGCAACATAGGATTTCAGAGATTCTTGCCTCCACTAAAGTATCCAATTGGCAATGGATCCCTACTGCCGATAATGTGGCCGACGAAGCTACACGTACCAACAACAAAATTGAGTTTTCCACGACAAGTCGTTGGGTTAATGGTCCGATTTTCCTGCGCCAGCCTGAGAATACCTGGCCATCCGAAGACATTTCTGCTATTGAACTCGATCAACCAGATGAGGAGATGCGATCACAATACACTTTGAGCATCATAAGTTGTGACTTCATAATTTTGATCGTTTTTCGTCTCTCAGCAGGTTGATAAGAACCACAGCCTGGGTAATCCTATTTTCTAAAGATGTCGACGCTAGTTTCCAATTTTGAGTAACTGCTACGGATTGACTGCCAGTGATCTGGAAGCAGCGAAACACCTTTTATGTCGTATCGTCTAAAACGTGGCATTCAATACCGAGATTCAACAAATTCGTGATGGGCAGAGTATATCACACCAAAGCTCTCTGGTACAACTGTCGCCATATCTAGACGAAAAAGGAATCCTGCGAGTACAAGGTCGTATTGATGCTACCAGTTGGTTGCCAATGGACGTTAGACACCCCATAATATTTCCGCCTATACACACATTTACAAAATTGGTAGTGCTGAATCACCACATGCTTATGGGGCATCAAAACATTGAAGCTACCATATGTTCCGTACGCCGTGTCTATTGGGTACCACGATTGAGAACCCTTCTACGAAGCGTTATAGCCATTGCCAAGTGTGCCGTCTCCGAAAAGCTGCCCCGATCAACCCGCTGATGGGACCACTCCCATAGACAGATGACGCCATACGTCAGGCCGTTCACATACACAGGCCTCGACTTTTTCGGTCCTGTTTCCGTGACGGTTCGGCGCAGTACAGAAAGAGATGGGTGGCTCTTTTCACATGCCTTACCATACGCGCGGTGCATTTAGAGATTGCTCACGATTTAAGCACCGACTCTTGTATAACCGTCATTCGAAATTTATAAATCGCCGAGAGTGCCACAACGTCTACGATCCGACAACGGAAAAACTTCGTTGGCACACACAACGAAGCCAAACGTTTCGACGAAGTCTTCGAATGCAATCGAATACAAAGTGAGTTATCGAAACGAGGTGTCGAGTGGTATTTCAATTCGCCTCACAATCCGGCCGAAGGAGGAGCATGGAGCGTATGGTTCAGTCGGTCAAGAAAGTTTTGCAACAAACAATGAAAGAAGTCAAGCCAAAGGAACATACTTTCAACTGTTTCTTGATTGAGGCGGAAATGTGTCAATTCCCGCCCTCTCACACCTTGCCTGTAGATGCGAATCAGGAGCAGCCGTTAACGCCAAACGATTTCTTATTGGGATCGGCTAATACCGCACAGACACCATGTGCATCCGGAGTTTCAACTGATACCTTCTCAATGCGTCAACAATGGGCGTATTGCTCGTCAACTCCGCGACCATTTCTGGAAGCGCTGGATATCCGAGTATCTTCCCACATTGACACGTCGCGTGAAGTGGTGCCAGCGGACGAATCCTCTCAGAATACGAACGAATACAGGAGTTAAACGCGAGCTGTGTCTAAGTTGGCCGTTCTGGACATTTCTTGTAATTGGTGAATCCAGTTGCTTCACGGGGGTGGGAATATTGTTGATGAGATACTTTGTCATATGTACTTATACTTTGAAATATTTTATAGATCATAAGAACTTAGCATATAATTTTCTTTATTTGAATTTCGTGTCAATGTACTGTCATATTTTTTTCTACTGCTGATAGTTTGTACGAATTTAATTTGGATTGGATCGTTGTACAGCAGAATGAACCGTTCGT
>JARSSU010031117.1:0-31978 GCA_029619165.1 Eurosta solidaginis
TCTATTCCTTATTCCGTTTATCTCCCTCCCACTCGTAATATCACTCGCACTCTCTTTCTTACTTCCGCTCCCTCTCTCACTCTAATTTTCACTCGAACCCCACAGCCACTTCAACTTTCACTCCCACCACCGCCCTCACTCCCTATCTCACTGCCACTTCAAGGTTCAAAAAGAAGAGTATGAGATCGGCTTGCAAACAGCGTTATTAGCCCCGCTTCGTCAAGTACCGGCCCATTTGACCTATCGAAATCCTCGGTGGTCTCGAACTGTCTCATTTTGGGCTTAAGCTCTAATTCTTACTGAACGTGAACATCTTGAACGGCATGCCGCTGCATTTTTATAAGAACGTATATCAATATGGTAGCGAAAAACATGATGATTTCAAAATTAATTAAACCTTCGCATATGTATGTACATACTTACTGGTACATGTAGATCTCCATAGCAAAAAAATCATTTGCAAAAATCCATTTTGCAAAAGTCCATTCATTTCAGGGATTAAGTTCATTTTGAACGAAGGTGAAAACTAGATCAGTAGGTTTGACTTCAAATGATTTTTTGCTTTTCCTCCCCTTTCCCTTTTCACTATGGACAATCACATTTTCGATATTAGTACATGCAAACATAATATATATGTTTAGAACCGCAAAGCCAGATCCGGATAAACGAGAACCGGGCATATCTTAACGGAGTTTAAACCTTTCAAAAGAAGAGTGAGCTACGAGTATACCCCACTTTTTAATTCTAATTATTATCCTCAATTGATAGGCATTCTGCTTTGTTACCATTTACATCCAGTGCACAATTAAGGAATGTGTTCAACCTTTTCTTTGACCTTCCTTCATTGAAGCAACATACAGGATTGGATAGTCTATTGGTATTTTACATACCGCGGACATATTTTAAACCCCTTGCCCGCAGGGGTAAGTCTGCAAGGAATCTAAAAACATATCCAGAAATCGAAAATACATTATTAAGAAAAACTGTCCAAAAGTAGACATTGCATTATAGCTCAGACTTACTTTCCACCTTCTTGATTGGAACATTTTATTTATTTCATTTCAATTGCATAGCCTAGTCAGCTCAAGCCATGAATTTCTGCCCGCGGCACTAAGTACCCGAATGCTTAAAGATCGGATCAGCAGTAAATCTCTTTTAAACTTATCTACGAGAATAGCAGCAGGCCCATATGGTCGCGTATTTTTACAAAATTCTTCGAAAGAACCGGCTCTTTAAGTACTGGGAACCGCTTATCACTAAGTATTAGATCATAATTACATTAGAGTGTGCTTTATTCTTTGCATGCAAAATTCTGTTGAGTTACAAAAGCAAATCAGCCCTTTTAGAAATATTCTTTAGGTCAAAAAAGGGAGCCTGGAAACCATTTCTAAAAACTGTAGACAATAAGACTGTGAGTTAAGTCGTGGAAGAGGAAAATCAAGCGATGTTATTTGTAATGAATTTGAAATCATGAGTGTACATAAACCACAATAAAAGAGAGCGAAAAGGAGAAAAAGTAGGAAGGAAAAGACATAAGAAATAAAAGGAAAATAATGTTTAAATAGAAGGGCGAAATAGGAACTAGCATAGGCTGTTGGGTTACTTGGATGATGATATTTATGGCTGCAGCTTCGGGACAACCACAACAGAGGTAAAACTTTGATAGCAGACCCATTACTCGTCGATATATTGCCGGTTACAAACCAATAACTCGCATATAGCAAATCAATAACAAGCCTATAACTGAAGATAACAAATCGATAACTTTCCAATAACAAATCTATAACTTTTTGATATCAAATTGATAAATTGTCGATAACGTATCGAACCGATAACTCGTCGATAAAAAATCCATAATACGTCGATAAAAACTCTATAACTTATCGATGAGGTTCGCTGTCGACAACAAATTAATAACAGTAATAAATCGATAACTCGTCATACCTTGTCAATAACACGCCGATAACATACCTTATTCGTCGAAAAGAAATGGATAACACACTTACAATCAGTCGATAACAAACCTATAGCTCGTGATGAAACGGTGGTATCTGGCACAAACCGTTGTCATTTCCCTTCCCGTTTTGGTTTCTCACCTTTTCTTTCTTGTATCCTCTTTTTCTTTTTTAATAACGTTACTGCCACTTATTACACCTGAACTTACCCTTCACTCACATTCTGTAGGGGAACCAATACAACACACCACTGCAAAATGTTACTTTTATACTTACATTTCCACCTACCTTACGTTTACATTGCGGATTTGCACATACACATCATTGGTTATAATGGGTTTGATAATTACGATTTGTAAAGCCAATGCAAAATGGAGGCGATAATGAAGAATGAAAATGTGTGGCTACCGCTACGACTTAGGTACTCGGCTTAGCAGGGGGAAGAGGGAGACCTCCACTTAGTTGGAGGAGACAAGTTTAGGAGGACTTGATCTCTTAAGTGAATCCAATTGACGTTAATTATTGCGAACAGGGGTTGCTTGGCGTTACTTGTTGCATAAAGAAACACAATTTTCTAGGCCGTTAAGCACCAATTAGTGATGAGGTTGAAATATACTCAATACTCCATAATTGCTACCGTAGCAGAGCTACCGGGTCGCCGTCGACTGAAAACCATCTTCTTTTAACAATAGGTCACCGTGCGGCCAATTTCGTATTGCTTCAGGGTGACGTTGCATATTTCTCACCTTTTAACAGCCTTTTGTTGCTCTACGCCCAGGCCCCGCTTATTTGCTTTGTGCATTTGAAGAAGATGTGTTCAGAATCGTCCCTTCGTATGTACCGATATACACGCACTTCGCATCTTCAACCTTTTCGATCCTTCTACCTTCCTTTGGGATTGTACTGTTGGTCCTAATATAGTGCGATAACCGGCAGCTACTCACAGAGCTATAGTTTGCTGTCTAGATGTTAGGAGCTTACATTGATTCTTGTTTTTAAGTGTGACTGCACACGGTTAAGAGCCGTACAGTACCGTGGGTAAGGTGATGTACATCACCAGCCTTCTTTTGCTCTCTGTTTATCCTCTGATGTGAACATCAATGTGCTTAGCAACGAAATACCTTGTGTACAGCAAGCTGAATTTTACTGCCAAGTCTAATTTTACTCTTAAGAGGTTAAATGCCCTCTTCGAAGCTTACTTCCAAAGGAGGATCGGGTTTAGTGAGAATTAGTTTATGTGTTTACAACGTTATTGGCCGAGGGGGCTTTTAAAGCCACACTAGAGACGGATGGTTGGCGCAAGGGTGCTCAAATGGCGGAGGTGGCGATACATGTGTACACAGATGGTTTCAAAGTAGTGGAAGGAGTAGGGTCTGCGGTATACTGCGGTATGCTGATCCCGAAATAAACGGATCCAGCTTCCAGATCACTGTAGCACTTTCCAAGCGAAAGTGTTAGCCGTAACCAAAGCAGTAGAAACACTGGAAGAAAACATCTTAACTGCAGCCGTGTCAACTTTTATATTGACAGCCAAGCAGCAAATAAGGCAATAATCTCGCATAGACAGCATATAAATGCGTGTTAGAGTGCAACCTGTCTCTGGAGAGAATCGGGACAGGGAGAAGCATACATCTATATTGGGTCCCAGAGCATATGGGAATAGATGGGAATGAAAAAGCATATGAAACAGCTAAAAAGGACGCATCTCTTGAAGCTTGCTTCGTAGACGATCCCCATTAAAATGGGTGCGATTAAGGGAAGGTGAGAGGTGCACATGATCGACCAAGCGGGAAAGGCGTGGGTTCAAGCGCGGGGCGGTAAAGTGTCGAAGATTATGTGTAGGTCTTACAACCTTGTACTAACAATGTTACTCCGATCATTAAAAAGAGAGGACTATAGACTCATGACGGCCATTCTGACTGGGCACTGCCGTCTGGTATTACATGCCTTTAAAGTAGGCTTGTTCAGTGATAGCAGATGCAGGAAGTGCGGGCTGGAGGAGGAAAGATGAAGCACGTTTTGTGCTCGTGCCATGCGATTGCAGGCTAAGAATCCAGCTATTAGGAGTGATACAGCTGGCAGATTCAGAATACATTCATATTTGGCATAGGTCCTAGAAGGCTTGTAGTATTTGCCAAGAGGGCGGAGTATTTTATAATACAGGTCCTGGTTGTTTCAGTTTGTTCGTTAAATAAACTTCTGGTAAGACTACGGACTCAATCAGTCTATGTGAGTTTCCTCACGGATTGTCCAGTTTAACCTAACGTTATTCGCGATTATCCTTCAAATGTCAATAAGTGGTCTTTAGATCATGAGTCGCCAAAAATTAAGAGCGATTGCATTGTCGCATACAGAATGAGAGCACAATCGTGCTATGGAATGTGGAACCCTGCTTAGACTAAATCGTCGTCGATGTTTTCTTTGCTGTGCTTTTTCAAACACCTCCGTCACACATTTGCAATACATCACACACCCTAATGTACCTAAAACAATATTGGTAGATATTCTTGTTATTTTCGTTTGTGTAAAACATACTGAGCTAGTTCCAATTTCCATGTGAATGCATTTAAGTGACATCAGTCAAAGCATACGAGTACTTCGGTGTAATCAAATGTACTATGCATGTAACTGCACGTACGTATGTATATGAAGATAACAAAATTTGCACGTGTATGTAGCAATGCATTTTGCAGGGAATCCGATTAATGCAAGTGCCAATATTTGGATGTCAGATATGGTAAAGGAATTTGTTTGAGTGCGCCTTAAAAGGGCACACGAAAGCAGTAGCTACCCCTCAAATGTAACAGACACAGTGCCTTTTAAATTTTGATCATTTAAAGCATACAACCTGTTTGATCCAAACACATTTAGCTTTTGAGGGAGAAGACGAGGGATCCTACTAGTTACGAGTAACTCTGAGCAACTAGTCTCCTTCTCTTCTCTTCTCTTCTTTCTCTTCTTTCTCTCTCTTCTCTTCTCTTCTCTTCTCTTCTCTTCTCTTCTCTTCTCTCTCATTCTCTTCTCTTCTCTTCTCCTTCTCTCTCTTCTCTTCTCTCTTTCTCTTCTCTTCTCTTCTCTTCTCTTCTCTTCTCTTCTCTTCTCTTCTCTTCTCTTCTCTTCTCTTCTTCTCTTCTCCTTCTCTTCTCTCTCTTCTCTTCTCTTCCTCTTCCTCTTCTCTTCTCTTCTCTTCTCTTCTCTTCTCTTCTCCTTCTCTTCTCTTCTCTTCTCTTCTCTTCTCTTCTCTTCTCTTCTCTCTCTCCTTCTCTTCTCTTCCTTCTCTTCTCTTCTCTTCTCTTCTCTTCTCTTCTCTTCTCTTCTTCCTTCTCTTCTCTTTCCTCTTCTCTTCTCTTCTCTTCTCTTCTCTTCTCTTCTCTCTTCTCTTCTCTTCTCTTCTCTTCTCTCTTCTCTTCTCTTCTCTTCTCTTCTCTTCTCTTATCTTCTTCTCTTATCTCTTCTCTTATCTTTCTTATCTATCTCTCTTATCTCTCTCTTCCTTTCTCTTAGCTCCCCTTCCTTTACTACTACTACTTACTACTACCTCAAATAGGGTGGTCCGTGGAACAATATTCCCAAAACTAGTTTATCGAACAGGCCGGTCTCTTTTCATTTCTCATAAAAAGACATGGCTAACAAATTTTCCGCGAATAGAATCGCTAAAAGAGAACTTTGTGGTTGTCAATTTGTTTAAAAGGACAACCAGCAATCCTGCTATATTAACAGAGAAAAAGATAAGATTAGAGCGTAGTATCTCGTTTGTTCCGAAGGTTTTGGGGAGCGCTGTCGCTGTTGATGGTCATTTGCTGGGTATCGATCTGGTACGTTCCGGTAACAAGCACCATTAAGGTACATGCCCGACCATCTCGCGAACGATTAATATGACCACATTAAACCTTCTAGGCCATCCCGCCCACCACTAGTTTCATCAGGAGCTTGGGGCCGCCAGAGTCTCGCCTGCTAAATATGTGTATGATTCATTCATATTTGTAACAGGATTACCCTTGCGTAGGTGAGTTGGACAAATGTGTTGCAGAAGCTCTGAAACTACAAGGATTTGTACTGCGCTTATAGATAGAATGTAACGAAAAGGCCGATGAGTTGGCAAAGGAGGGTGTAGCATTCGATGAATCGACGGTAGATGTCCCAATCCGTTTGCGAGAAATTAAAAGGAGACAGGAGTTGCACATAATCCATCAAACAGAAAAGGCGTAGACAGAAGCGCGAGCCTGCATAATTTCTGAAGTCATGTGCAAATCCTAGGACGTTAAACGCACAAAGTTGCTCATATATCTAAAGAGACAAGCCTTAAGGCTCACGATGGACATACTAACTGGACACTGCCTTTTGGCGTCACATGCGTCATTAGTAGTTAGGCCATGTCAGAACAGCGGATATAGGAAGTGCGACCCGCAGGAAGAAACGGTTAAACACGTTCTGTGTTGGTGTACTACGCGTAAAAGGTCAAGACTGCGTCTACTAGTCGGCTCCAACAACAACAACAACTGGGGCGTTATTCTATAACATAAGTCCTGGTGCCTGCTTGGTATTTTTCCGTTTGGTTGTCAAACAAATTTTCGGTAACACCATGGACGCATTTAGTCTATGTGAGATCTTTAAGACCGACTAGTTCAACTTAACTATACCTTTAGAGTTTGATGCCATTTTGTTTGATATAAAGTTTCACATTAGTAACAAGAAATACTTAAAGGCAGCCCACTTACGTACATACACATTTATTACTGACCTACATAATTGTGTTATGGCATCATTATTAACATCCCTTTGCAAGTTATTACCGAATATCGAAAGTTTCACGAAAGTTTTGCACTAAATTTTAAATGTGACATTTGGCTACCATCACATTTACTGGATCTACTGAGCATAATAGGAAATGTAAAGTTAGGGTTTCTATACTTCTACATACATACAGACATATGCAAATACATGTACGTGTGCTTGTGTATATGAATGTGTATGACTAACTAGAAGTACCACCGTTCGATAGCCATCACTGCCAGCAGCGCCTTTATTGTGATGTCATCCAAAATAAAGACTACTGACCTCAATTAGCAATTAACATTTCGACAAAAAGTTCACCCATTTGTTCGCAAGCACAATGACCGTTTTGTTGCTGTGGGCTGCCACTGAAGGTTGTTCCTGTTCAAATTAACTTAAATGATATATATATTTTTTTTCATTTAAATTTATTTTACAACAATGCACGTATATATCTATGTGTTGTACTAGTTTTGTGTTTGATTAATCTTTTCGATTTTTATACCCAAATGTGGACTAACTTTGATCTGAATAGAAGAAGATTCAAACGGCGAGAAAGACGGAAAGAGAGATGAGATGGAGGGTAATAGAATGCAATAGAATTACTATTTGAGGTAATGCATTGCGACCTATGGGTATATTGTTCCCTATTCTCTATAGTATCGAAGTAGAGAACTCTCAGAAAATCGGCTTCATAGAGTGTATGTATTTACGTTCCAGCTTGAATTAGCCACAAATTTTATACTCAGCTGAGCAGAGCTCACAGAGTATATTAACTTTGTTCGCATAACGGCAATCCGTAACGGCATAAAATAATCGAGATAGATATAGACTTCTATATATCAAAATGATCTGGGTGAAAAAAGAAATTCATTTAGCCATGTCCGTATGTCCGTCCGTCTGTAAACACGATAACTTGAGTAAATTTTGAGGTATCTTGATGAAATTTGGTATGTAGGTTCCTGGGACGCTCATCTCAGATCGCTATTTAAAAAGTACGAAATCGACTACAACCACGCCCACTTTTTCGATACGAAAATTTCGAAAAAACCGAAAAAGTGCGATAATTCATTACCAAAGACGGATAAAGCGATGAAACTTAGTAGGTGCGTTGACCTTATGACGCAAAATAGAAAATTAGAAAAATTTTGGACAATGGGCGTGGCACCGCCCACTTTTAAAAGAAGGTAATTTAAAAGTTTTGCAAGCTGTAATTTGGCAGTCGTTGAAGATATCATGATGAAATTTGGTAGGCACGTTACTCCTATTACTATATGTGTGCGAATAAAAATTAGCGAAATCGGATGACGAACACGCCCACTTAAAAAAAATTTTTTTTTAAAGTCAAATTTTAACAAAAAATTTAATATCTTTACAGTATAAAAGTAAATTATGTCAACATTCGACTCCAGTAATGATATGGTGCAACAAAATACAAAGATAAAAGAAAATTTCAAAATGGGCGTGGCTCCGCCCTTTTTCATTTAATTCGTCTAGAATACTTTTAATGCCATAAGTCGAACAAAAATTTACCAATCCTTGTGAAATTTGGTAGGGACATAGATTCTATGACAATAACTGTTTTCTGTGAAAATGGGCGAAATCGGTTGAGCCACGCCCAGTTTTTATACACAGTCGGCCGTCTGTCCTTCCGCTCGGCCGTTAACACGATAACTTGAGCAAAAATCGATATATCTTTACTAAACTCAGTTAACGTACTTATCTGAACTCACTTTGTATTGGTATAAAAATATGGCCGAAATCCGACTATGACCACGCCCACTTTTTCCGATATCGAAAATTACGAAAAATGAAAAAAACATGGTAATTGGATTGATTTATTGACGCAAAATATAACTTTAGAAAAAACTTTGTTAAATGGGTGTTACACCTACCATATTAAGTAGGAGAAAATGAAAAAGTTCTGCAGGGCGAAATCGAAAGCCCTTGAAATCTTGGCAGGAATACTGTTCGTGGTATGACATATATAAATAAATTACCGGTACCCGAAAGAAGATGTTCTGGGTCACCCTGGTCCACATTTTGGTCGATATCTCGAAAAGCCTTCACATATACAACTAAGGGCTACTCCCTTTTAAAACCCTCATTAATACTTTTAATTTGATACCCATATCGTACAAACACATTCTAGAGTCACCCCTGGTCCACCTTTATCTCGAAAAGGCGCCCACCTATAGAACTAAGGCCCACTGCCTTTTAAATAATCTTTAACACCTTTCATTTGATACACATGTCATACAAACACATTCCAGGGTTACCCTAGGTTCATTTCGCTAAAGGGTGATTTTCCCTAATTTTGTCTCCAAACCTCTCAGCTGAGTATGTAATGTTCGGTTACACCCGAACTTAGCCTTCCTTACTTGTTAGTTTTATTCTTTCATCGCAATCGAAAAGGATGTGCTGTGCATTCTCGTCAGCCCGATGCCCAGCTCTTGCATGTAGCTTTTGAATTTGTAATGATCTGTAAGTATGGTTGTTAAGATTTTGAACTTACTTTTGGAAAGGTTTATAAAATCTCTGTATAGCTTGCAGTTGTATCCGCCCAGCAATGTTTTTGCCTGTCCTTTGCCTTAGTTCCAGTGTTGGTTTCTCGGATATGACTATTTCCTAGTAAGTTGATCCTTTGTTGTTTTATTTCGTATTGTTATAAAGGCTGCCTGCCTCTTGGCCTCCACCCTCTGTTTCCTGGAACCCAGGCTAGTCCGATGCTACTAGCTGCTTATCGATTTAGTTTCCCCACACCGCAAAAAACCAGTAGAGATATTTGTCGAGGATGTTGCCCTGAAAGCCGCCTGACTATCGGTAAGGATTACGATGCTCTTGTTTGAGTAGCCATATTGCAGATATATCTTTGCACACAAATTTATGGCAACATGAGGAGTTCGGGGTCGCCAGAGCCTCGGCTGTTAATGAAACAGGATTCGCCACGGATAGGTGAAGTTGAAAATTTGGTTTGGAGAAGCTATATATTGCGCTGGCAACCTGAAAGGGTTGCGCTACACAACCCCTTGAATTTGGTATTTTATTAGTCGCCTCTTAAGACACGCATACTATCGCGGGTATATTCTGACCCCATAACCCGCTGGGGGACGTGATTGCTCTCATATACGGAGTAGAGAAGGGAATAATGGCTGTCTTGCTATTATGAGATCAGTTGCTTTTTGGCACACCAATTCTTTAAAAGTCTTAGTGAATAAAGGGCTTTCAATTTTGCCCCTTGCAGAAACGACGATGTCATCAGAGCATCCGTGGCATCGGATTCCTGATAAAAGTTGCAGGAGCTCGTCCAATACTAAGCTCAAAGTAGAGGGGACAGAACCCCAACCAGTGGACAGCCCTTTGTGGTCTTTATTTGCACCTTGCCGTCTGCAACTGAAGTTTTGGCAATCCTCGTATGCAGTAATCTATCCACATTCTTATAGGTAGTTGAACTTCTTATTTTCTAGCCCATGACGGAGACTGTTGTAATCTGCTCTGTCAGAGGCGCCCTCTCTGTACAAGTAGGCGCAAAAGTAATATTTCTCACGGGGTTAAACATATAGTGCTGAGGGATTTCACCAGCAAATATACCTTTTCTTTTTGGGTATGAAAAACTACTTTGGCAATTCGCCACACTCTTGGTTTGTGTACCAGCCCCAGGCTTTCGTCATTATCTTTTTTACGCTCGGTATAAGTCTTTCACCCTGCTGCAGAAAAGACGGATAGATGCAGTCCACTCCAGCAGATTTGAACTTCTCAAAAGATCCTGATGTATAACTCACCGCCCCCTTAGTGTAAAGCCTTTTTGCGAATCCCCAGTCTGATGGTTGAAGATAGAGGAAGATGGAAATAAAGTTGGAGAGAAAGATAGCAACGGAGCTGGAGAGGGAGATATGAAATGAGATGAAGACGAAGCTAGGACCATAAATGGAGAAGGCGATGTAGCGAAGGACGTATAGGAAGATGTAGGTAAATCGGAAGAGGGTGAGAGAGGGAGCAAACAAGGAGAAGAAAAGGGAGAAACATAGATAAAGATTAAGATAGTTAAAGAAAGACAAGTAAAGGTGTCTAAGTTCGGGTGTTACCGATCATTGTATACTCAGCGTGAGCTTCAATTGTACATTTCAGTTCAGATAAATTACTTTTATACATAACACGTGGCACCGCCCATTTAAAAAAAAATGTCTGCCCATTTCCTCTTACAATAAAACTTGATAAGTGAAATATCATTGATTCAAAACTATTTTTTGTTAAGTTATAGCTTATTATTCTAGTCTACGACCCTTTTAAACTTGTTTCATATCTAAGTTGCCGTGGTCTTTAACCGATCCCGTCCATTTTTACTAGAAATATTTTCTGCTATAAGGAAAATATGTGTACACAATTTCATTGCGATACGTTAATTTTTCTTCGAGTTATGGCTCCCGAAACATAGAAAATTGCTTAGTCATAAAAGGGGCAGTGCCACACCCATTTTCAAAAAATTTTAGTGTTTTCCAATTTAATGTTATAATTCAATTTAGAAAGTAAAATTCTATTGACACAAAGCTCTTTTTCACAAAGATATAGCTTATTATTTTCGTCCACGACCCTTTTAAAAATCTTTTATATAAAAGTGGGCGTGGTCCTTAACCGATTTCGTTAATTTTTTTTCAAAGCATTCCTTATAGAAGGGCAATCTCTCTGCCGAATTTTGTTACGATGGGTTTAACGATTTTTGATTTATGATTAATAATATTTGTTAAATTGATTTTATCATAAGTAGGCGGTGCCACGCCCATTTAAAAAAATTTTCCAAACTTTTATCAAGAGTCGCAATATCAGTCCATATGTCAAATTTCAACATTCTAGGTGTATTATTTACTAAATTATCAGGTTTTTGTGTTTCCAATATTGTATATATATAAAAAGTGGGCGTGGTTATCATCCGATTTCGCTCATTTTCAATACCAATCTATTCTGGGTCCAGATAAGGTAGTGTACCAAATTTGGTGAAGATATCTCAATATTTACTCAAGTTGTCGTGCTAATGGGACGGACGGACGGACGGACATGGCTCAATGAAATTTTTTTTCGATACTGATGATTTTGATATATGGAAGTCTCTATCTATCTCGATTCCTTTATACCTGTACAACCAACCGTTATCCAATCAAAGTTAATAAACTCTGTGTGCAAAGCACGCTGAGTATAAAATACAGAGATCGAAATAGAAAGTGGTGGAGATAGAAACAGAGGTAATTGTAGAGATAGATAAAATGAGAGGGGGAGGGAAAAAGAGGAAGAGAAAAAACACGAAATGAAGATAAAGAGGGAGAAAAAGAAAAGAAAGAGCAGTGAGTGAGAGGTAGAAACGAGAGGGAGATAGAATAAGACAGATGGGAGAGTGATACCGAAAGAGTGAGAGAGAGAGGGAAAGATAAAGAAAGAGGGAGAGATTTAGGGAGAGAGTCCATCTCCTATCCATCCCTCTTCCGTTATGCCATTTTTTTTCGAAGCTTTGGTAAAAATATTTTGCCTTTGTTTGTACTGCAAATCTTTTCGCGCTTAATGTTTTAAATATACATACATTTGGGTATATAAAAGTTCGCATTACCACAAACTTAACCTTTTCCACCTTTTTGCTATTAGACAGTTTTCCCCAGGCAAACCTTTCGTTCTAATCAGTTTGCACATTTTCACTTGTCATTGTCTCGTTTGTGATTTTTTGTGCATCATTTGCACTTAGCACACATACACACATACTCATATATTCTGTGGTTGCTTTTTCATACTTTTTAATTTCCTTTTCCTCTATTTTTTTACTTGCTTTTTCATTTGGTAATTTGTTTAAATGATTGATAACTTTAAAATTTGTGTGCTGCGGAAAAAATTATTAATAGAATTTAAAGTACTATGATCTACATTTCACATCGATTAATCACATGTTTTTGCTGTTTCATCCAAATTATTGTGCAATATTTCCGAGAAAATTTAATAAAGCCAGATAAAATTTTAGATAAATTTGTTATGGAACGGTGGAACTGAGTTTTGTGGCCGGCTACCATGCCGGTGAGAAGGGCCTGTTTATGTCCTGCATTTGTGGCGTGTGCACTAGTATGCCTATCCCGCAGCTTCAGTCAGCGTGGGTTCAAAATACACAAATGCAAGACAGGTCACCTTCTCCCCAGTCCATCATCTAACAAGATAAATTTAATTTTGCACACTAGGGAAAGAAACAAATTAACAACCACCATCTTGCGCACCAATCCATCCACACAATACCGAAACCACTTGCCCTGCAGCGCCTAGAAAATATTTTTGGGCTGCCCTAAACCCACCCAACCTTGGCTTCATTGATGGTACCGAAGCCCCTTTATACCACCACACGACCTTCGAAATTAGACCAACTCAAAAATAATTTAAAGATCCATATTATTTATTTCAGTACAATTCTCAAACTTTAAATCTAAACATTGTTCTTAAAAATACTAATTAATTCCAAAAATATGTGCTCTTTAAAGTACGGAATATAATGTACTTATAAAGAAATAAGCAAAAAAAAGAAAGTGTTTGTTTATTACTAACCACTTTTCCTGGCGGGTAGCCAAAACTATTATTCCTGACCTACCTCAATTCCGAATATCATTTGGTCATAGACTTTTAGTTTGTACATAATTTTTGTTTATACATAGGTACATATGTACGTGCACATAAATGTAGGTGGAGATCTGAGCAATTATTTGGAATGAACAAGAATCGGGACAAGCGTCAATTCTCGCGATCAATGCGACTAAGCTTGTTATTATTTATATATATCATAATCATCTCACTAATAGAAAAAAAACAAGAGAGGGAGTTTGGTATACTAAAAGAGAACCTTAATCATTGAGAGAGAGGTAACATTAAGAAAAAAAAACCAGTTTCAAAATGTGCAAACTCGAAAGGTAAATCGCAAAGACTTTAGACGGTCAAAAATAAAAATAGCAAATCAAAAAAAAATCACCCAAAAACAACCAAAACTACTACCATTAGTGGTAGAAAGCAAACGTTAGTACCAATTTCGTTTATAATAATTCATACTCATTGTTGTATATTTTGTCACTTACATGTTGTTTTTGATAATTCAGGATCCCACGCAGCGTAGAAGGCCTCCTCCGCAGGTCGTATGATTTCGTGTCCTTTTGCTATTATTTAAAGTTTAAATTATTATGGGTAAGCGATCACCTACATCTCAACTAATGAAGACCTCGTGTTTTTTTTTCTTAGTTACCTACCAAATCTACAAATCTTAGAAGGCACCCTTTTAGGTGGTAGTGAGTCATTTGAGACTAGCAAGCTCAACAGGAATTATAGCTAAATTATGAATGGAGCATATCAATGAAAGGGAAAACAACGGAAAATGTTACTCTTTAGTTTTGGTGCTACGGCATATGTACGTATGTACATTAAAATATGTATGCTGACAGCATGGTCCTACCACTAGAAAACAAAAAATCGATTCGCAACTGAGGAAGATTAGAAATGTACATAAGTATATGCGTATACCCTCTTCTTAAATTATAGAAAAAAAATGTGCGCGGGCACTTCCCTTCAAACGTATTTAGTAAAATCTTCTCTTTTGTTTTATAAAGTCAAACCTCAAATATTTTTGTTTTGCGTCAACTTGCACGTGATCTTGCTTTTATATTAAGATAACCTTAACCTATTAAACATTTCGTACTTCATTAAGTTATTTATAGTGTAAATTCTGTAATTTATTAACAACTTTTGGTTACTTAACAGAGCTTTGTTTCTTTCTTTGCTAACTCGAACCTGAGGAAATGCCCAATCATCATATATACGTATGTACCTATTTCCATGTGCTCTGTTTCCAACTAACCTTGCTGGAGGTTGACAGATGAAAATTATAAATTTGTATTAACTTTAGACGAACAACGTTTTAGATCAATTAAAGCTATATGTAGGTGACCGTGATATTCCTCTAATAGGGCATAGAATATAATATCTTACGAAAATTTTTCTTCATGTTAAAACTGGCGATAGAACGAAATATAGCTGATATCCCCAATAGCCTCCGCTGTAATCTCAAGACACCGCTGAATGGATCGCTGTATATGACTTGCAGTCATCGATATTCCTGGAATGTGGGTGAGTGCAGGATTTGGTTCTCGCTTTCACAAAAATATTGCTGGTCATACGGAGTTTCCGGGAGATTATGGATATACTCCAATTTTTATTTGATGGACTATTGATTTAATAGGCGTTCCGGAGCCATAAGCTGCCGGTCGAGTCAATTAATACACTTAATTTTTTTTTGCGTTACAGACTACTTCTACTAAAAGAAAAGCACGAATTAAAATTTTTACTTTACTGCGATGTGTTCTGGTACGTAGCTGAATTCAAAAGGAAGGAAGCTAGCTTTGTCGACCTCCAGCAAACCGGTGACAGGAAAATTTTCCCCATCTTCTGGTGAACAGCTGATTTTCAAGGTATAGAGGGAAATTTATTAGCTGTGTTAATTTCGCACCAAAATCACATAACACAGGGTTATCCGGCAAACAAGAATTGACGCCTTTTTAAAAACGAAAGCCGTAAGGCATTTGGAATTGGCTATGTATGTACTCCCGTACAAATTTTATATTTTTTTGGAAATAACAGTGATTTTCATAATATTACTAAATTAATGATAGAAATGAGTATAAAATGCGATGACTCCAGCTCTGAGAAATTTAAGTTACAAAACCTAATGAGAAGGTTTGGGCTCATTTATCCATAGCTCTAGAATAAGCGTGCATTATATGGACCAGACCTGTCCGAAATTCACAACAGAAAATGGAAATGGGACGGTAGATCGGTCAACTAAAACCATTGAAGTGCGAAGAGCACCTTAGAACCCTTAATCTGCCTTCTGTTGTGCTGTGTAAGCTCTGATGAACTGTGAATGTTTGTCAAAGCCGAAAAATAATTATCACATAATTATCATTCGGTTTTGTGGAATAACCATACCTATGTTAAAGCACCTTGTACTCCTTTGTTATTTCTAAACAATGAAAGAGGCAGGCGTGGTACGCCGTGGTACGATAACTCTCTTTCTGTCAGCAGTGAAGCAATTGGAGACTGCTCTATCCACTTACTACACGAAAATTTTCGGTTGGACAATGATGAGCATTCGTTAAATATTTTAACAGAATGATTTCTGGATTCGTAAGCGATCAATTGAGTAATTTCTCGGAATAAATTCATACTGTCTTGGGGTTCGTTTGGGTTCTTTGTTCGAATGACTTTAGTACCATTCTTTAACAGTAAGTACTACTTCGGGACTATTTTGGTATTGTCACTCCAGGCTAATTTCGGTACTATTTGAGAAGAGTTTTATCGGCTTGACATCTATAACAACTGATATCGACGAGATATTGGTTTCTTACCGTAATGTTGTCGGTTTGTTATCGATTCTAATCGTTTCCGAGATTCCGGATTACGGGCCTTTATCGTTACAACAACAACAATAACTACAACTTCGGCGGTTTAGGGCGTTGCTGAGCACAATACAATGCTGCAAAGCTTCACAGATTCCCCAACCGAATGGTCAACTTCACCTCCAAGAAGCGAATCACTTGACTTCACTCATATATATAACAGGCGATACTCTAGCGACCCAGAGTTCACAGCGAAATTAGGGGAGAGAGTGATATAACCTTACCGTCCAACGTGATCATATCAAGTCGTTCCCCAAATGGTGGTCAATATCCATTAAAGGACCATCAGCAACGCAAATGGGTATTATTTATATCGATAAAACAACATCAACAGCAAGTGGCGTCAGCCAGAGTTGTGCCAGGGGAACCACCCAATTTTTCACCACAACTCTAAAACAAATTGTGGATAATCTTTCTATCGACCACTTATACCTGTGGACGTATTCAAAACAAAAAGACGAACGTTTACTTAACGCCAGTGATCTACGTTGCCGATTTTTAAATATAATTCACTGCTGCCAATAACAAGCTAAGTTTAAATAGGAAATAGCTGTGAAGTATTGCAGACTCTTACAGTCTTAACCCTATAACTATGATTCGGATAAATGAGATTATTACAAACGTTGATCTATCCGCGATCGCTCTACCAGTCACCTGCGTCTTAATTGATGACATGATTTTTTACTAGCCACCTAATTGCTTTCTAATTACCATGTTCTCGATGCTTTTAATTCAATTGTAATTACATGACTTTTAGCTTCCAAAATTTGCCTGCCTTATTTTAATTATATCTTAGCGTTGCTCTAAATTTGCTGATTTTTGTTTGCTTATTAATGGTAGCAGCTGTTGCTGAAAAAAAAACTGGAAGAACTAAGTAAAAGCAAGTACGTCGATGCCTTTCTTAGCCATAAAACAACGTCGCGTCATTTCCATGACTTGGCTTTAGTACAACATGGCGTATGAGTGATATTTTCGTTTGGGCGGAGCTGCCTGAATAAACTTGAATTGAAATTACTTTGCGTTAGCAACCAAATTAGTGTTGGTATGAGGACAGCAAACAAATTGATTGATAAATTCTAAATTATTAATACCTCAATTAATTTTAAAATTTCTAAATTTGATGAATAAGCAATTTGTATTAATTTGCTGCTGCTGTTGAATTTTACTTTTAATTAGCATTGTAATCAATTTTGTTAAATTAGCTTTAGTACAAATTGACCTAGTCACGCATATACAATAACTGCATGTTATATATGTATGTATTTGGATGACTTTAAACTTTAATTCTGCGTACGCGAGCGTTAACGGCTCTCTACTTTAATACATACGTCCAATACGCATAACCCATATCACTTTATTTCAAAACGCCCAAAACGCTACATCTGGTGTGTATAATAACAAACTTTGTACTGTCAAAAACTATCACAATACTTCTAATTACTGCGATATTTATCAAATTTCCATTTGCTGTTCTTCTTCTTGTTTTAATATATGCTTAACGTTATTAGATTTCAATTCAAGTGGCACGTGTGCTTGCACTGCAATTATATTGCAATAAATGTGCAAATAGTTTTTTATTTAAATACATTGTACAAATACATCTAAATATGTACGTATGACAGGTGACATGTTTGAATTTATGTCAAGAATAACATGTTAAACATCTGCCAGTTATCATTACGTAAATCGATGTCATAATTTAATATGTAAACAGGGTGATTAACTAACCTTAGTTTTATATTATCATTATCAAATCTTACTTATACTTTAAAACAAGCAATTCGATGCGGTGAAATCACAACCGATTTTGCAGAATAAATTTATATAGGTTAGGCAAGGATGAAATGTTTGTTTGACGACCAAGAGGAAAAACCCGAATAAGCAACAGTACATATCCTATAGAATAACTCCATCCTAGGGTTAGGGGTTACAGATTAAATGGGGTTACACTGAAATTACAGCCCTTAGTCCGCAAAAATTCGTAGTCGCTCCGGTACATGGAACCGGTTTTCGTAGGAAGCGAATAACTCCGTCCTCTTGGCAAGTACTAGTAGTTTTCTAGGACCTAGCTTAATTGCTGCCTCAAGATCTGGCAACTCTGCCACCCCTAGTCGATGGAGTCTCAACCTCGCGAGCGCAGGGCACGAACACAGAAGCTCACTATGTTTTGTTTTATTTCATTTTATTTTATTTTATTTTATTTTATTTCATATTGTTTTTTAATTTAATTTTGTTTTCTTTTTTAAATTTTATTTTGTTTTACTTATTTTAATTTTATATAATTTAAATTAATTTCATTAATTTAATTTTGTTTTTATTACTATGAATTCATGAGCTTAACACCGGCTTATAATAATTGAATATTCAATTATTATGTTTCTCTAAGATAAACTGAAAAGAAAGAAAGAAACATTTACTGGTATATTGCGATGGTACCATTTCGAAAACCGCCACGAATTACATCAGGCAATTTCGTAATGTTATCAAAGGCTTTACCGAGTTTCGAACCGCGAATTACTCGATGAAACTGCAGTTGCCTTAACCACTGTTTTGTTTTATTTTATTTTATTTTATTCTATTTTTTAATTAATTTAATCCTATCTTGTTTTATTTTACTTTGTTTTATATTATTGTGTTTAATTTAATTTAATTTTATTTTATATTTCTTTATATTATTATATTATATTTTATATTTTTTATATTCATTTTTATTTTATTTTACATAATTTTTTTAAATTATTTAATCTTATTTTGTTTTATTTTATTTTATTTTATTTTGTTTTATATTATTGTATTTTGTTTTATATTTCTTTATTTTATATTATAATCTTTTTTTATATTCATTTTTTTTTATTTTACATTATTTTATTTTCTTTTGTTTCGTTCTAGTGTATTTTATTAAGTTTTATTTAATATTTTATTTTATTTTACTTTATTTTATTTTTTTCATTTTATTTTATTGTATTTGATTTTATTTTATTTTGTTTTATTTTATTTTTATTTTATTTTATTTTATTTTATTTTACATTTAAATTGTTTTCAATTTTTTAAACTGCCTTAAGCTCATCAAAATTTAATAAATTATAATACTCGAAGGCAAATAAAAATATTTTTTAAATATTTTATTTTATTTATTTTATTTTATTTTATTTTCCTTCATCCCATTTCATTTCATTTAATTTTATTTTAGTTTGTTTCTGTGTTGTGTTTCATTCTATTTTACTTTTTATTATTTTATTTCATTCTTATTTACTTTATTTTATTTTCTAATTTATTAATTTATAAAATATTAATATTATTTAATTTAGAGCTCACAGATTATATTAACTTTGATTGGATAACGGTTGGTTGTACAGGTATAAAGGAATCGAGATAGATATAGACTTCCATATATCAAAATCATCAGTATCGAAAAAAAAATTCGATTGAGCCATGTCCGTCCGTCCGTCCGTCCGTCTGTCCGTTAACACGATAACTTGAGTAAATTTTGAGGTATCTTGATGAAATTTGGTATGCAGGTTCCTGGGCACTCATCTCAGATCGCTATTTAAAATGAACGATATCGGACAATAACCACGCCCACTTTTTCGATATCGAAAATTTCGAAAAATCGAAAAAGTGCGATAATTCATTACCAAATACGGATTAGGCGATGAAACTTGGTAGGTGAGTTGAACTTGTGACGCAGAATAGAAAACTAGTAAAATTTTGGACAATGGGCGTGGCACCGCCCACTTTTAAAGAAGGTAATTTAGAAGTTTTGCAAGCTGTAATTTGGCAGTCGTTGAAGATATCATGATGAAATTTGGCAGAAACGTTACCCTTATTACTATATGTCTGCTTAATAAAAATTAGGAAAATCGGAGAACGACCACGCCCACTTAAAAAAAAATGATATGTTGCAACAAAATACAAAAATAAAAGAAAATTTCAAATGGGCGTGGCTCCGCCCTTTTTCATTTAATTTGTCTAGGATATTTTTAATGCCATAAATCGGAACAAAAATTTACCAATCCTTGTGAAATTTGGTAGAGGCTTAGATTTTAGGACGATAACTGTTTTTGGTGAAACGGGCGAAATCGGTTGAAGCCACGCCCAGTTTTTATACACAGTCGGCCGTCTGTCCTTCCGCTCGGCCGTTAACACGATAACTTGAGCAAAAATCGATATATCTTTACTAAACTCAGTTCACGTACTTATCTGAACTCACTTTGTATTGGTGTAAAAAATGGCCGGAATCCGACTATGACCACGCCCACTTTTTCGATTTCGAAAATTACGAAAAATTAAAAAAATGTCATTATTCTATACCAAATACGAAAAAAGGGATGAAACATGGTATTTGGATTGGTTTATTGACGCAAAATATAACTTTAGAAAAAAACTTGGTAAAATGGGTGTGACACCTACCATATTATGTAGAAGAAAATGAAAAAGTTTTGCAGGGCGAAATCAAAAGCCCTTGGAATCTTGGAAGGAATACTGTTCGTGGTATTGCATATATAAATAAATTAGCGGTACACGACAGATGATGTTCTGGGTCACCCTGGTCCAGACTTTGGTCGATATCTCGAAAACGTCTTCACATATACAACTAAGGGCCACTCCCTTTTAAAACCCTCATTAATACCTTTAATTTGATACCCATATCGTACAAACGCATTCTAGAGTCACCCTTGGTCCACGTTTATGGCGATATCTTCAAAAGGCATCCACCTATAGAACTAAGGCCCACTACCTTTTAAAATACTCATTAACAACTTTCATTTGATACCCATATCGTTCAAACAAATTCTAGAGTCACCCCTGGCCCACCTTTATGGCGATATCTCGAAAAGGCATCCACCTATAGAACTAAGGCCCACTACCTTTTAAAATACTCATTAACAACTTTCATTTGATACCCATATCGTTCAAACAAATTCTAGAGTCACCCCTGGCCCAACTTTATGGCTGTTGCGGGGGGAATGTGGCACCCGTGTCGTAGGGCGCGATGGCACGCAAATATAAGAAATAAAAAGAGAAGAATTAATACCGAGTAATTACAATTATTTATTTATAAATATTTTACAATATTTGCTTATCAAAGTGAACCACTCACAAACTTCCTGGTCGTCAGGACAGCTAATTAATTTCACAATACAAACAGCAATTCCGATTGAATATGCAGTAGTGCAATTAGAAGGAAATTAATGGGAATACAAAGTGCACTTGGCACATTCAAAGTCATGCAAGGGATGAATTGCAAAAAGCAAATTGAAAATTAACAAGTAAGGAAGGTTAAGTTCGGGTGTAACCGAACATTACATACTCAGTTGAGAGCTATGGTGACAACATAAGGGAAAATAACCATGTAGGAAAATGAACCTAGGGAAACTCTGGAATGTGTTTGTATGACATGTGTATCAAATGAAAGGCACTAAAGAGTATTTTATGAGGGAGTGGGCCATAGTTCTATAGGTGGACGCCATTTAGGGATATAGCCATAAAGGTGGATCAGGGTTGACTCTAGAATGCGTTTGTACGATATGGGTATAAAATTAAAGGTATTAATGAGAGTTTTAAAGGGAGTGGTGGTAGTTGTATATGTGAAGGCGTTTTCCAGATATCGACCAAAATGTGGACCAGGGTGACCCAGAACATCGTCTGTTGGATACCGCTAATTTATTTATATATGTAATACCTGCCAAGATTTTAAGGGTTTTTTATTTCGCTCTGCAGAACTTTTTCATTTTCTTCTACTTAATATGGTAGGTGTCACAACCATTTTATAAACTTTTTTCTAAAGTTATATTTCGCGTCAATAAAACAATCTAATTACCTTACCATGTTTCATCCCTTTTTTCGTATTTGGTATAGAACCGATTTCGCCCATTTTCACAGAAAACAGTTAACGTCATAAAATCTATGCCCCTACCAAATTTCGAAAGGATTGGTTAATTTTTGTTCGACTTATGGCGTTAAAAGTATCCTAGACAAAATTAAATGAAAAAGGGCGGAGCCACGCCCATTTTGAAATTTTCTTTTATTTTTGTATTTTGTTGCACCATATCATTACTGGAGTTGAATGTTGACATAATTTACTTATTTATATACTGTAAAGATATTAAATTTTTTGTTAAAATTTTACTTAAAAAAATTTTTTTTTAAAGTGGGCGTGGTCCTTCTCCGATTTTGCTAATTTTTATTAACCGTACATATATTAATAGGAGTAACGTTCCTGCCAAATTTCATCATGATATCTTCAACGACTGCCAAATTACAGCTTGCAAAAGTTTTAAATTACCTTCTTTAAAAGTGGGCGGTGCCACGCCCATTGTCCAAAATTTTACTAATTTTCTATTCTGCGTCATAAGATCAACTCATCTACCAAGTTTCGTCGCTTTATCTGTCTTTTGTAATGAATTATCGCACTTTTTCGGTTTTTCGAAATTTTCGATATCGAAAAAGTGGGCGTGGTTATAGTCCGATATCGTTCATTTTAAATAGCGATCTGAGATGAGTGCTCAGGAACCTACATACCAAATGTCATCAAGATAGCTCAAAATTTACTCAAGTTATCGTGTTAACGGACGGACGGACGGACATGGCTCAATCAAATTTTTTTCGATCCTGATTATTTTGATATATGGAAGTCTATATCTATCTCGATTCCTTTATATATGTACAACCAACCGTTATCCAATCAAACTTAATATACTCTGTGAGCTCTGCTCAACTGAGTATAAAAATTACGTGACAATGGCTAGGAGTTAAATTATACAAAATAAATTCACTAGGCAATTCAGATTTATAACATTAATTGTTTGCAAATATTAACTCACTGACGCTCGCACTGTGTAAAAATGGTTGGTTTTTATCTTACTCACCTGGGGCTAGCTGCTGGCTCGTGAACGTTCAAAATTAGAAAGAAGGATCAAGACCGCAAACAAGTCCGCGGCACCTGCCGATAGCTAACTTTCGTTGATTTTTCCCCTTCAAAGTTAGCTTTCGGCTGGTGTTAGCCGTTACCGGTAATAATAATAAGTAAATAACTAATGTGCGTGTTAGGGTGGTCCGAAAATATTAGGCTGGTGGCCTAAACAATGGCGATATCTCGAAAAGGCGTCCACCTATAGAACTAAGGCCCACGCCCTTTTAAAATACTCATTGACACCTTTCATTTGATACCCATATTGTACAAACGCCTTCTAGAGTCAACCCTGGTCCACGTTTATGGCGATATCTTGAAAAGCGTCCACCTATAGAACTAAGGCCCACGGCCTTTTAAAATACTCATTAACACCTTTCATTTGATACCCATATCGTACAAAAAAATTCTAGAGTCCCCCTGGCCCACCTTTATGGCGATATCTCGAAAAGGCACCCACCTATAGAACTAAGGCCCACGGCCTTTTAAAATACTCATTAACACCTTTCATTTGATACCCATATCGTACAAACAAATTCTAGAGTCACCCCTGGTCCACCTTTATGGCGATATCTCGAAAAGGCATCCACCTATAGAACTAAGGCCCACGCCCTTTTAAACTACTCATTAACACCTTTCATTTGATACCCATATCGTACAAATAAATTCTAGAGTCACCCCTGGTCCATCTTTATGGCGATATCTTGAAAAGGCGTCCACCTATAGAACTAAGGCCCACACCCTTTTAAAATACTCATTAACACCTTTCATTTGATACCCATATCGTACAAACAAATTCTAGAGTCAGGTCTGGTCCACCTTTTTGGCGATATCCCTAAATGGCGTCCATCTATAGAACTATGGCCCACTTCCTCTTAAAATAGTCTTTAATAACTTTCATTTGATACACATGTCATAAAAACACATTCCAGGGTTACCCTAGGTTCTTTTTACAACATGGTGATTTTCCCTTACTTTGTCTCCACAGCTCTCAACTGAGTATGTAATGTTCGGTTACACCCGAACTTAGCCTTCCTTACTTGTTTAATTTAACTTTATGTAATTTTACTTAAATTTTTTATTTTTTAATTAAACGGGTTCAGCATCGATCTAGATGAAATTTGTTATGTAGTATTTTAAATTTTTCTAAGATTTTTGTTTTAAGGCTGCTGCCACCTATTTGACAAAATTAAATACGATATTCGAGTGCAAGTATCAAATAAAAGTTATTTTACGTCATATTTCAATTAAAATATTTTTAAGTTAGGTTACTACCTATGGTTGCCACCCATGCATATTGTATATATTAATTTGTATACCGGCTACCATCTCTACAACGGCGGAATACTTTTCAAGAAAGTTTTTTATATAAACTATGCAATGTTTTTTGTGACTTATGTCAAAAGAGTATCACCTTGCATTTCTATCGAAATGTTTGTAAGTTGAGTTTCCACCTTACTTTATTATGTTAGTTTTTGGTTTAAATATCTGTGAAATAAGCTCTGCTATAGAGTAAACATTCAGTCAGTTAAGCACCCATTATAACATCAAATCAAAAATAAATTTAATATGCACTAATAAATCTCTCATTTGGTTTAGGTATATCTGTTCGGTATTGTCCTCAGTAGCTTTGTGGTTTTGACAACTAACAACTTACCTGTTCAGCTGCAATTATCATAATTTCAGATATTTATAAAATGTTCAAAAACATTTGGCATGTGTGTACAGATTGAAAGCTTGAATGCATTACAGAGGAACAAATTGCAAATACATTCTTGTGGCATATTTCAAATATTTCATCGGCGTTTGTTTAACTCACGTTGATGATGTAGAGGTAGAGTTCGGTGTTGAGGTAGAGGTATAGGTAAAGGCAGAGGTGGAGGTAGAGTTAGAGGAAGAGAGTTCAGGCAGAGGGAGGGCTAATAGTAGTGGTTAAAAATTTGTTCGATAGATGGAGCGAATTTCTCTATCGTTTATAACTTTGATTAATTGCTCAAAAAGTTTTCTACCGAACAAGTAGCAACTTCTCAACTTAACTTCATCCAGTATTTTATAAAAAACATTTCAAAACCGACCGCCTACAAGCGGGAACCAAATATCAATTTTAATTTTGCGCAATTTCAACACATAATATATGTTTAAAGATTTGCTTCCCACGCCTTAACATTTGTTCTAGTTTATGTATGCCGCAATAGTACTCACTAATCCACTTGGAGCCCCCAGCACAACCGTTGAATGTGGCTTTTGTGTACCGTTATTACCACATTACAAACGTGCGGTCAAACATCTAGCAGCATTCACCAATACATACATAGAAATTTAGATATATGTATTTGTATTAAAACTGCAATACTAAAATGTGTAACAACATGTATATATAGAATAAGCTTAGGGATGAGGTGAGGGCAGGCACGCGGATTATTGCAATGTACAAATGCCACCAAACTGACTAATTAGTTGCGTTTGCAGTTAGTCGCGTTCCAACTATAATTTCTAAATCGTCATCATATGAAAACTAATGTATACGTGCTCTTGTATTTGTGTGTGTGTGTGTTGCTCGTATGTAAAGTTGGTCATTTGGTTTCAGTACGGCTTTTGACTTTGAAAAGCTGCCCGTATTATTCTGCTAATTTGTCATTAAATGCAGCGCAATGATTTTGAATGTGTTCGTATTATATACAAAAATTTTGGCGTGTGTGTGTGTAAATATAACCAGCATCCTAAACAAATAGCAGTAAATTAAGTTCCAACCATTGTGGCAATTAATTGTCTTTTTTCATGCAATTAAGAAATATTTTAGCAGATACTCCAATGTGACATAGTCTGCATTCACCTGAAGAGTGGGTTTCGTCGAAGACATTTATTTCCTTTCTTAATGAATGCACGTTACTTTGTTGATGGTATTTGATTCAGACGTACACACATACACGCAACGCGATGCCCGGCGAGAGGCAGGTCACGAATCGGTGGATAGGGTTGTAACTCTGCGATGAGCAGATGACGAATCGGTTGAGCAATTTCTAAGCAGTTGGCTGGTTGGTGAAATCAATTTCCTCGAGATGAGAGCCATGGCTGCTGTATCAGCCGTCGCAGCGCCATTGAGCTGCTTGCCTCTTGTTTCTATCTCCCTGATCGTAACGTCTTATGGCACGCCACTTCGTGCTTCTGTTGTTTTATTTGTTCCAAGATTTGCTGAGCGTTTCGTCATATTTAACAAATTCAATCCCATAAGCAGTGCCTAACTATACTTCACTCCTCCTCTTTTTATCTATTTTTATTTATTAATAACTTTTAATAAATGTATTGCTCGTATTACGAGGTGGTTTTTGGTCGAATACTGGGATCGCACTGAGTCGATCCAGGGTCAAATAGAGGTTCTACAACTCCTTACCGAATAGTATTTATGCGCTAAGTACGAATACACATACACACATACAAAAACGGCTTGAGGTCTTAGGAGGGCAGCAGCTTTATGTACCAGAGGGTGAGGAGAAAGAGAAGAGGTGTCTGATTTGTTGTACTTGAGAGCGGACGGTGCTTCAGACTACTCATATGGTGGGATGATCGTCAGTCGGCCAACAGTCGTAGCAACGGGGTATCAGCATGACAGCTCTGGACGCCGACATGGTTGTGGGCGGCAACAGCGGCGATATGCAGCGATTGTAAGGCGACGGAGGGAGTACCAGTGGCGGTAGGTTGTTACTTTGTTTTGTCACACTGACATCTCATCCAGAGGTAGTCCATCGTAGCTGCGCACTAGGTGGGACTGCGGTCTGCAATGAGTTAGGTTAGGTTGAACTGGCCGGTCCATGAGAACCTCACATAGGCTGAATGAGTCCGTAGTGTTACCAGAAGTTTGTTTTTAACGACCAAACGAAAAATCCTATCAAAAACCAGGATCTGTGTTATAAAATAACTCCGTCCTCTTGGCAAACTCTAGAAGCTTCCTAGGACTTAAGGCACTTGCTGCTTCTAGATCTGACAGCTGCATCACTTCTAATAGCTGGAGTCTTAGCAAGCGCAGGGCACGAGCAATATGAGTACTGCTAGGAATCCCCGTTTATTGGTGGCTCACTCTCTGCACATCATTACACGATGGCAGGATTGAAGGCGGAGTTGTTCCAGCCGGAACTCCAAAGGTGGACCAAATATGACACAGCGGTAGCCTCTTTAGTTCACGCATCGGTCTACGGCTGTAGACAGAGCTAAGGGGAAGAAGTGGGGTAATCGTTAGGCCGCGGGCCCCTTTCACTTAGTTGACACACGGGTGAGATAACCAAAAAGGGGCGAGCGGTTGTCCTCGAAAGCGAAGGGTGATCCGTGCCTTGACAAACACATCTTTACACTCAGCTAATCAGCAGAAATGGTTGGGCTGCCAAGTGAACCACCTCCTCTAACCAACCGAGGACAAATGCATTTGTTTTACCTCTTTTTCTTTATAATGGAGTTGAGAAATGAATTGCTTGCAATGTTCTACTTTTCGATGTTTGCTATGTATCTTGTTGTTTGCTGCCCGTTGGACCGCGACATACTTTCAGGCGCAGTTGGAGTTACAGAGGTGGTCGTGCTTCTTGTACCGCTGCTTTACATTATTGATAATAATATTATTCCAATTAGGTAACACAGAATTTAAAGCAAAATGTAATCGCAAATCTTCTTTAGCTCTGTAAACACTTTAAGAATTGAATATCTAACTCGAACACTTTTGTCTTCTTCTTTTAGAGTTTTTCTGCGCGATGTCATTGAAACTGCAAACATTTTCATCAAAATGATGGAAAAATTTTGCAAGGACACTGTGCTGCTGCAGGAGAAGAAGCGCACAAATAAACGTGGACGCAAGCCAAAAGCAAATAAAAAACCCGAATCACAACCAAAACTAACCGAGGTATGTATGTGAAGGAAGGCAGAGAACATAGCGTAAAACCGTGGCCATTGCGGGCCAACTAAAATTTAATTTACAGTAAAGAAACACTGAAACTGCTGGTCCTCTTAAAAAAAGACAGAGAGCACCCAGCGCAAGCGACGCAACAATGCAAAAAGCACTAAAGTTAATTATATGACTGCAGCACCTATATACAAAAAATAAAAAATATATATTTAAATAATTTAAGCCTTTAGTGAGTTGCAGGCCTCGCCGCACATTTAGCTCACATTTTTTGGTTTTTTTTCGAATTTTCCACGCAGCTGCACAAAATTGTCGAAGCACACACACGCGCACAGAATTTACGCTGCCGCATTTCCGTCCATTAGCTTCTGCCATTTTATTGATGAAAGGTCGTAGGTTTTTTGTATTTTTGCGAAATTTATAACGAGACATCAAGTTTAATTGAGTGAAAATAAAGCAAACTCGGCGCGCGGCAATTGCTGCTTAATTTTTTTTGTGCAGCTGTTGGCTGGTGATGTATTTTATTGTGTGCACAGACTAAATAGTACATAAATAGCTGCCGGTATCTCTCTTTACGAGTAGCAACCGTTGCCCGTTTTATTTCTTTAAAGGAATATTTGTTGCTACATAAATTCCTCCGTTTTCTGAAATTTTACTTTTTCGTAGCTTGCTTGCTTCAAACTTAAAAAAAGGCGTGAATAGCAACCCTGTAAATAATGTGGTTAGAATGGGATGAGTCCCAAAGGAATATGCGACTGTAGCGAGTTCTGATATCTTCATATCGGTTGGAGTCATTCCTTTTGTTTGAGTATGCCCTAGGGAGGGACGAATTGTTCCTGTTTATGCCAGAACGGGTAGTGTCGAATGGGTCCTCTTTATACCCCTACGGGTACTGTCCGAAGATCCTTATTATACTCACCTTTATACCTGTCTAAGCTTTGGTGATTCGACGGGCGAATAGTTTTTTTTGGTTATATTATTTTGTTATTTTTAGTGGACTGTATATTATTTTATTGTTTAGAGAGAGGGAGGTCGCTATGGATCTGTTACACCTTGTATTTATTCATTGGGGCGAGCATTGGGGGCTCCAAGGTATTGGCTGCGGGTTGAGCCACCTTGTTTCGCTTTGAAAAACCCCCGCTTTGGGATAAACAATTTAAACTATGTCTTTAGAATATTTCACTAACCAGTTGAGAATTACAAGCACACTCAATAGCTAATGAAACAAACGAACGAAAAATGTTCATAGTTTAAGTCACTTAAACAATACCCTTACGGGTACTGTTTGAAATGTCTTCTTTATACACCTTCGGGTGGATACTTTTTGTACCCTACGGGTATTGTCGGAGAGATCCACTTGTTCGCCTATGGGTACGGTTGGACATGTCTTTCTGCCGGAAGAACCCGTGAAGTTCGATGTGTAAACATACAGGTAAAGAGCTCGAGTATGGGTTGAAGTGAAAAGAGGCAACTTTACCAGAATAAAATTATTTCGGACATTTTGAGAAGGTTTACGTCGGCTTCTTAGCGGTGACAGCCGACACGACAAGATATTGTTTTATTACCAGCTTATTATCGATAACGAATTATTATCCTCGAGTTACCGACTTGTAATCGGTTTATTATAGGCTTGCTATCAACGAACTACAGAATTGTTATCGAATTAATAGTAAAGTTTTATAGGTATCTGTTTCATAACAAACCCTTTAGTTTATCCCGATAAGAAATCTATATGAAAGTGACAACTTTTTGAGAACAAATCGACAGTTTTTTGATAACAAATTGATAAGTTTTCGATAACAAATTGATAAATTTTCGAAAATAAGTCGTTAACTTTTTGGTGGTATATCAATAACATGTGGACAAATAATTCTTAATATATCGATGAATTTTTGAGTCGATGGCAATAAAACGACTTTTCGATAAACATATTGGTAATACTTCGAGAACCTATCTATAATATTTCGATAACATATCGATAACTATTAAATATATATATAATAAATCTGTGATAACAAATAACTTTTCGAAAGCACATCGTTAATTTTTCGACATGTCGAAAATTTTTCGATAAATAGTTGATAACTATTCGATACTAAATCGATAAACTTTCTATACTTAATCAAAACTTTCCATAAACCTACCGATAACTGGTCAATAAAGTATCGACGAAGCTTTGTTATCGATAGCAAATTTATGACACTTTGATAACAAATGATAACTCGTCTATCTCTCGTCGATAATAACACCGATCACTCATCGATACAAAAACCTTTCCCTCCTCTTCTCCCCTATGGTTTCTTAAGGTTTATCCCTTCTCTACCCTCTTAGAGGGGATGCTGATGCGAACATAAGTACGCATGGTCCGAAAACCGGAAAGAACATTCTGTACCAATCTGCAGACTTTAGAGTACACTTTTTTTCAACATGCTACACATTGTAACTTTGTGTTATACCTTTTACGAACATGCCCAACTGCGTAAAAATAAACGCCTGGAGAAATATCCACCGAAGAGCTTTGTAAATGCGCATGGTGGGATTCAAGGGGTTGATAAGCTCAATACAAAGCTTCAAAACTACCGCAACCCAATTATTAACCTCACCTGCGGGAGGGGAATCCTGTTACAAATATAAATGTATCATAAACATATTTAGCAAGCGATGCTTCGCCTTCGGGGAGTGTCCTTATCGTTAATACAACAACACACAACAACAACAATAATGGTTATAGTGTCATAAGAAAGTGTTGTCGAATTGGGTATCTTACCACTCCTAGAACAATAGGGTTATCTGTGAGCTTGAATGTACCATTTTTCCAATTTAGACTTTCATTGCCGTTATGGTTTCTACCAAAGCTATGCTTAAGCTCTTTCAGTGTTTAATAGAGTTCTCATATACTACATACGAACGTTTATTATACGATACGATATCTATACAATTTATTTAAAATTTCTTGAGCTCTACATATAAATTTATTGCACATTTTATACTCAGTGGAGCAGAGCTCACAGCGTATATTACAGTTTGACTGGATAACGGCTGTGTGTGTACATATATAAAGGAATCGAGATAGATATAGACTTCCATATATCACAATAATCAGGATCGAAAAACAATTGATTGAGCCATGTCCGTCCGTCCGTCACACCGTCCGTCGTCCGTTACACGATAACTTGAGCAAATTTTGAGGTATCTTGATGAAATTGTGACGTAGGTTCCGTGAGCACTATCTCAGATCGCTATTAAATATGACACGATATCGCCGACTATAACCACGCCAACTTTTTCGATATCGAATTTCGTAAAACGAACCAAAAAAAAAGGCGATAACTTCATTACCAAAAGACAGATAAAGCGACACGACGAAAATGGTAGATGAGTTGAATTTATGACGCAGATAGAAAAAGTAGTAAAATTTTGGGACCTGGGCGTGGCACGCCCTATTTTAAAGAAGGTAATATAATTTTGGCAAGCTGTAATTTGTCAGTCGTGGAAGTATCATGATAAATTGCAGGACGTTTACTCCTATTAAATATATGTACGCCTAATAAAAATTAACAAAAATTCGGACCAGGACCACGCCCACTTTAAAAAAAATTAGTGCTCCACACACTTCAACAACAGTAAGACATGTGCACACAAATACAAAAATTAAAAAGAAAATTCAAAATGGGCGTTGGCTCGACCTTTTTCCATGTAATTGTCTAGGATAATTTTAAAGCCATAAGTCGAAACAAAATACCACAATACATTGAAATTTGGCACACGGGGCAAGATTATGATGTTAAACAGTTCTCTGTGAAAAACGGTGCGAAAATCGGTGATGCACGCTCAGTTTTATACAAAGTCTTTCGTCTTCCATGTCCTTCCGCAGGCCGTTAACACGAAAAACTTGAGCAAAAATCGACATATTAAGAACTTAGGTCACGTAAACTTGCAACTCACTTATTGGGTATGAAAAATGAACGAAATCCGACAATGGACCACGCCTTTTCGA
>JARSSU010031122.1:0-15009 GCA_029619165.1 Eurosta solidaginis
TAACCTACACCAGGGGGCCTACATCACTATTGCGATGCGAAAGAAAAAAATAGGCGAACGATCGCAAAATTGGTACTCTGTACTTGACACTCGCATGCATATTTTGACTTTCGCATTCACATTTTGCTCATTCGCAATTTTAATCCTTTTCGCATTGCCAGCATTCTGTATAGCGGAAAAGCGAATGTCAAACAGCATTCATTTTCGCATTTTTCATGCTACAAGTAATAGGCATTCGCATTGTTCAAATATTTAAGTATTAATTGATGATGTGTATAAATTGATATCTTATATTCATTGTACATTCTTTAAAAATATAGGACAACTCAAAAAACAAAACAAACAAAAGCAACAATTTGAAATCCTAGTGGACTTCATGGCAATACACCAGATTTGGCCAAAGTGTTACTTAAAACTCCCACCGCGAAAACAACTCAACGTTTAGAAAATTTTATTATTACAGGAACTGCCATTGCTCTCCGTGGAGTTTTCAACTCACTTTTAATGCTATTTAGCACTACAAAAAGGCTTCCTATTAAGCCGAAAATTCTGCACACACACTAATGAATAGAACCTAAAAGCAATATTATATGTATGAGTAATTTTGTAACGTTTAAATTACCTTTGATCGCTGAGACTCATAATGTTGGAGTTGTCTCTTATAATCCTCCTATCAATCCTTTCTTCATTTAAATCGTCCCATAATGCTCCAGAATCCACGTTTTAATTTGTTCAACAAAAATTAATCGTTTGCCGAAATTGTAATCGCCTTGTTTCTTTTGTTCTCTTTCTTTGACGTTTGGTCAGTGATGATACTCAAGCAAAAATTAGCGAAAAAAATAAAAAGCGACATTGATAGCGATGCGATAGCGCTACAGAGTTCCAATTACCTTTCGCATCGTACTGCCTTTCGCATCGCAATACAGACTAGGCCCCCAGGTAATAATTGCTTTGTTTTTTCCTCGAAATCACCGAACTTTTCACGGAATGAAACTAAACTCTCTCTAACAATCCGTACAAAAACCACACGTTTGCAAATCTGCTTTTTCACTTGCAATGGCTTACTCACTGAACGCATAGCAGTCAAATAGAGTTCCATAAAATTAACATGAAACCAAATTCGAATTTTTGCACTTTATTCGCGAGACACGTCGCCTCAAAGAGTATCAGTATTTTGTGATTCATCATCAGCAATGATTTCTAGAGCCTCTAATATGATATCAAATGAATCGTAAACTGCATTCGTCGCATTCGAATGTGCTTCCCAACGTGTAGTTGACAATGTCTTCAAAGTTTTCTCATTGTCTATTTTATTTTTTAATACTCCCCAACGATAGGTGGAAGCCAAAAAAATTATATAATGGTCTGCATAATGGCGAAAAAATCTACTGCATAAAAACAGCACTTACCAGCATGCTCTCCACCAAAATAAAGGGAATGCGCGGAACAGGGAACATAGGTCGCATTCTCATTGAAACTCAATATTCTTGCTTGCACACCGTGGTCATATTATTGTCCTCTACAATTTTGAATATCTAAACTAAAGTCTTAGTTAGTTGATTCGCTAGACTGTCACCAGTATGGCCCTCCAACTGAAGAAAGGTTATAAACCTTTTTTGTTATCAATAGACTCTCCTTTCACTTCGATACACTTCTTTGCACGCTCATACAATTTGTCAAATGAGTCGGGAATGTCCTTTTTAGGAACCTTGTCTAGTTTGTCGTCGTCGCCTTTGATGCGGTCAATTGAGTTTTATTTCTTTGAGTAAAATTTATTTTCAGTTCTGATTATATATTTTTTTTCACTTTCTAGAATTTTATGTTTGTAAGAAAATTTTAGACTTATTTTCATTTTTGGGGGGCCCCTAAATTGGGGGCCCGAAGCAACTACCTACTCTGCCTACTTGTTAATGCGGCCCCTGGCAAATGTGTACGCATTGTAAATAATAAAAGGGCAAGCCTTTAGTTTTTCGCTTTTATAAGCTTTTATTAGTTTCATTTTGTTTTTGGTTGTTTATCTCTTTGTTTTATTACTCATGGCCTTGCTAAATTTGCTTAGTAAAATTTATTTCAAAAGAAGGAATCAATTTGTGTTACTTATGTCTGTGCAGATGTAATATTCACTATTTATGTACACAAAATATTTACATATGTATATATGTATGTAAACAAGAGTAAATGAGCGAAGAGATTTTTTTATTTTGGCACATGTGTTTTTTTGAATATTGGCTTAATAATTACCTCAGGGGCTGCATTATTTAATAGCTAATTGGGGCAGTGTTATTTCTGAATTGTGTACAGCTGCGTGGACAGAAATATCAGCAAAAATTATTAAGTTATTTACTGTTTTCATTATTTTTCGCCACTAAATACTTCAATTATTAAAATGAAAAATTTTCAAAACAGTTGAAGAGAAGTTGACATGCAATAGTGTCAATGGAACTAACGTCAATTGACATTAATGCGCTTTTGAAAGAGAATTAATGTCAATGACACTAATTTCCAAATAGGTCCCGTCCCGCCAATTTGTAAGGAAAATTAAAAGGAGCAGGACGCAAATTGGAAGGGAAACTCCTTCACCGGCCAATTTCTGGCATAAAGGTCTAACGCCTTTTTGTGGATATAGGTTAGGTTTGGTTGAACTGGCCGGTCCATGAGGACCTCACATAGACTGATTGAGTCCGTAGTGTTACCAGAAGTTTGTTTTAACGACCAAACTGAAAACCCCCTATCAAAACCAGGACCTATTTTATAAAATACTCCGTCCTCTTGGCAAATACTAGAAGCTTCCTAGGACTTAAGCCACTTGCTGCTTCTAGATCTGACAGCTGTATCACTCCTAATAGATGGAGTCTTAGCCTGGCAAGTGCAGGGCACGAGCTGACCATCGTCAGCAAACAATTTTATTGAACTAATATCATTAATGTAAATGTTGAATATAATTGGAGCGAGGACAAGCCTTGTGGAAGCCCAACCCTAACATCCACTTCATCTGACAACGATGAGCCAATGATTGTTCTTTGTTTTGGTTTCTTAAAAAACTTTTAAACCAGTCTAGTTCTAAACCTTGAATGCCTATGTCTGATAAGTTTTCCACTAGTATTTTTATATCTATGGTTTCAAAAGCTCTTTTAAGATCAACAAAAACTGCTTAAAATCGACATTTTATTACTAAGATCATCTTTCCATTCAGCTAAAACCATATTTAATGCTGTTTCACAGGAATGATTTTTTCTAAAGCCTGATTGTTGATGTATAAGTATCTTATTTTTTTCTAAGTACTGAACCAATTGGTTCTTTACCACAATTTCTAAAATTTTTTCATCGCTGGGCAATGAATTTATGGGCGCGTAACTCCTCTGCTTTAATAGTATTTTTAACTTTCTCTATGGGAACAATTGTTGAAGTTTTCCACATACTAGGCACTATGACTTTCATTTCTATTTGAGAATAGAAGAAGCCTAAATAGGGGGTTGCATCTTTCACCAGACCATCTGATAACAATTTTTTTCCACCTCTCACAGCTTTGAACTTACTGACAAGTTCAGCGATGTCATCTGATCCAACTTTGATAAATTTAAAAACGCAGTTTCTTTGATTAGTTATATATACTTCTCTATCAAATACCTCTATATTATTACAAATATCAGTAATACTATCAACAAAATATTTATTTAAGTTGACAGCAATTTCCGATTCGCCATTGTATATTTGACCGTTTATTACAATCTTCTTTATTGATGTATCTTCTTTTCCCATACTTATGGCCTGTTTTAGATATTTCCACATCATTTTGCTATCATGACAATTTTTATTTATATTATATTCCATATACTTAACTTTTTTAATTTTTACCAACTGTTTGTATTTATTTTTTATATACCGGTATTCGTCCCAGTTTCCTGAGATTTGAGCCAGTTTGAAAAGTTCAAATTTGAATTTGTTCATATTGGCTAGCTCGTTGTCATACCATTTATTATGTATTTTTAAATGCACTACTTTTTCTCTGGTAAGATTTTGCATGATATTTAAAATGCTATTATTAATCAGCAAAACCTTACTCTCTAAATCAATATGATCAAAATTACTGAAATCACACAGACGCAGTTGGTTAAGAAGTGATTCATTATTATAATACTCCCATGAGGTTATTTTTCTAATACTTCTCATTTTTAATTGTGGACTACTTTTAATTTTAAATTGGATTGTTTCATGATCAGTTATTTGATGTTCATCTAACCTTTCGCAAACAATATCATTATTATCCGAAAATAGTAAATCGATTTTTGTTCTAGATATATCCGTTATACGAGTATCGAAATCAATTTTTTGATACATAGAGTATGATTTAAACAGATCAATTAGTTGTGTACTATATGTTGATGTATTATTTAAATTAATATTAAAATCTCCTACAAGAATATTGTTTCCAGAATTTTCACAAGTAATACCTAAGACATTACGTAAATAGTTTATAAAATCTGAATCGCTTGTGCTGGGTGAGTGATAAATCACACCCACTTGAATTTTTGGGTTAAAGTGCTTCAATTGGATAAAAATATACCACAAGTTTTTATCGATTTCTTTATTATGTTTAACGCAGTATTCAACTGAATCATGTACATAAACAAGAACGCCACCAGTATGCCTACTATGGGAGTCACAACGTACTAATTTGTAGGATTCTATTTTCAACTCTTGATTTGTTACGACATTTGTGGTACATGTTTCAGCGCAAAATACTATCGCTGGATTTTTAATCTCGATCAGTCTTTCTAATTCATTTTTATTACTTACAATACTATTTATATTAAGATAAAGACAAATTAGATTATTTAATTGCTACTTTCTAGTTTTGGATTTGCTTTGAATATATCTTTTATATGCTGGGCATTCCTTACTAAACGCAGCATGGTGTACATCAGTCTCTATCAATTTTTTCTGGACTAGCTCACAACAGTTTACACAATTATATACATTTGATACACAATCTCTGAAATCGTGATTGCCTCCACATCTACTACATGCTTTTTTATTGATACATTCAACCGCCTTGTGATTAAATCCCAAACATTTAAAGCATCTAAATACTCTTTCATAATCAGTAATTATGCAAGAGTCCCATTCTACATTAATTCTCTTTTGTTTAATAATATTTTCGTATGTTTCTATATCTGTTTCAACAAGAGCATTGAAGCATTCTTCTCTTCGACTGAAATTTTCAAAAACCTTTACAACTTTGAATTGTTTACCCTCACATATGCTATTTTGTTTTGTAATACATTCTATCAATCGCTCACTGCTAAGCCTCTCAGTTAAACCTATAACTTTAAATATTTTTTTAATCTCTCTCTTGTCTTTTGTTTTTTCCATATCGTATTCATTCCCAATTTGTTCCGCTATCTTTTTCTGCAATAGTTCGCATGATTCCTTATTCTTGCATTGCACTACTATCCCACCGTTGTTGATCTCTTTTACTGCTGTGACATGACATTCGGTTGGCTCGATGACTGTTTTAAGCGCTACTTTGGTGTGTTTATTTTTCTTTGCTTTGTCTTTCGGTTTAATAACAATCCTATTTTCACTTTGTGAGGCTGCTTGTGCATATGTAATTTTTTTGTTTACATTTGTGTTGTTGTTTAGGCTGGTACCCGCCAAAACTTCATTTAATTTTTCGCTATTATTTTCTATTGTTTGTGATAACTCAGACAGAATATCTTTTCTCATTTGATTAATTTTAATTTCTACATTATGTTCAAGCAGTGAATTGAAATCAGTCATCAGACTAACTTTCAACTGCTGTATTTTGTGAAATAATGCTTCTTCAATTATATCCTTCATTTCTGTCTTTCCTAGTCTCTTTTGATCACAACTTTGTATCAAATGTTTTATTTCAATAAATTTGGTATTAGTATCACATACCGAGCATTGATTGCAAAACCACTTTAAATTAGCATTTTCACTCAATAGTTTAATTTCTGTTCTTTTCATGTTGCTGCATTTTATGCAGAAAAAAGATCCACATCCACCCGAACATGAAATCGCATCGTCTATTTGCACTAGTTTTACCAAGCATTCTTTGCATTCAGACGGCGGCATTTTGCCTAATCCGCCACCACTTTTTCATAAAAATTTGTTGACAACACTCTCCTAAACTAGAAAGCAGACTACCAAGGGAAATACGGGTCACCCTGGCCCAATTTCGACAAACGTTGGGGACATTACGTTGACATGACACCAACCATCTTTTCAATTGTAATGTGGAACCTACGTCTCTAACAGCAACTTTCTTATGGATCTCCCCTGTTGATACTGCTAATGTCCTTGGACTTCTGTAAGAGGACTTTGATACAATTTGTAAGTGGTCGCACCCATTGAATGGGGCGAATGACTGTTTAACACAACAATAACAACAAAAAAACATGCTTCGCGCGGTCGAATTGAACTCATCATAATATATAAATGTAATGTAACGAATTTATGGAAATCCTGCTTATTTGTAACCTTCTACTAACGTTGGAATCGCTAAACTATTGAATAAATAACTCCAATATTCAATAATGCAAAATGGGCTTTATTAGACTACTTTGAGAGTACTTCACAATAACTCTTCTTTCACAACTAATTGCGTGTTTAAAACAAAATGTTTACTTACTACTCAGCTTTCGCTGCTTTTATACTCTCTGTTGCCTCGTCCACCCATTTCTCCTAAGGTCTAGTAACTTCGCGAACTTCATGCTTGGTTACCAACCATATATGTACATGTATATTTGTAGTTTTAGTCTCTCGCATAGCCATATGCATGTGTATATGTGAGTACTACTTCGGCTGATGGTTAGTATCTCTCTGCTGCCTTGTAGGTACATGTGTAAATGATGTTTGATTTGTTTACGTACATACAAGTGGCTGATGTTTAGTATCGAATTAGGGATGCTAGTATCACTTAGTGATGTGAATATTTGTCACAGTACTTAAAGAGTTTATTTCAAATAATTCTAATGTTGTTTTTATTTTCGCTTTTCAGCCCATCAACCTAGATTCCGACACAGACTACTTCAAATCAAAGTCTAGCATTGGTGATTGCAACGATAATAATACTAATAAATTGGAATATGCTCCTGACAAAGCAGAGGCTACTAAATGCACTAACAACAAAACGAAGCTTCACGCTAAAATTGGGAATAAAATTACACGTCTCCGTCTGGATTCAGAGGAATCATCGGATATCGATGCAAACAAGAACTCTATGATGTTCGAAATAGATATGTAGTGTAAAAAATTTAGAAGTTAAGCAAACAACCTCAACAAAATCGTAGTGTACAAAACACAATAATTATTCAGCAAAATATATATGGGCCACCACACCACACATTATTAATCAATTATCATCCATCATCATCTTCCAATGCATTGCGTTAGCAGTGCAAAAGCGACATCTACTACATGCTTAATATATACAAGCATGAAAACTTACATAAATACATTATTATGCTACTATATAAAATACTTATATATATTTTTTAAATATCATCTGTTCAAAATATATTCGTAACTGCATATTAAAAGCATTTAGTTTGAACTTCTTGTAAAATGTCTATTAAAAAGTTGTGTGCTCAAAATATTTACCTTTGATACGAAATGAATATTAAATATTTGAAAATATTACAAACTATACAGATATGAAAAAAACGCATGCATTAGTTTTTTAAAGTACACATTTGTCGTATGACGTGCAAAAGAACTTTTAAGCCTAATTATAAGCACACACACACACACCCACAATATGCACTTACTATATATGTGCATCTACTCTTGTTAACATTGCATGTAAAGTTTTTAATGGTTATCAAAATTGTACATCTCATTTAAGAATAATTCGGTTACCTTTCACACATTTTTGTGTGAGTGTCAAAAAATTGTTGAATTATTCATAGTATAAAATGAAATTTAATTATATTTTATTTAGCTTCAAAATTTTATCTGCTTACTTATATCTACTAGTTTCAGCATATTTGCGTTTTTTCGATTATAAATCAAACAAAAACTTCTTTACGTTTATGGTTATTAATAATTATACTAAATACAAATACATATATACAAATTGTTTAAAATTGTATATAAATTGCTATAATGCATGTTTTTATATATTCTTACATTTTGAGCACCTACTATGAAAACCTTAACTGGAAAAATTTTAATAAAATATTTTAAAATAAAAATTCATGCATTTTTTTGGTTTGGTTAAAAGCAGTCACACAAAACAAGTAAGGAAGGCAAAGTTCGGGTGTAACCGAACATTACATACTCAGCTGAGAGCTTTGGAGACAAAATAAGGGAAAATCACCATTTAGGAAAATGAACCTAGGATAACCCTGGAATGTGTTTGTATGGCATGGATATCAAATGAAAGGTGGTAATGAGTATTTTAAAAGGGAGTGATCCTTAGTTCTATAGATGGGCGCCTTTTCGAGATATCGCCATAAAGGTGGACCAGGGGTGACTCTGTTGTTGTTGTAGCAGTGCTTCGCCCCACCTAACAGCCGCGACCGATCACAAATTGTCATCAATATCCTCTAACGGGAGTCCATGGAAACTTGCTGTTTCAACAGGGGTGGACCATAATGAAAAGGGTGTTAGAGGCGTTGGATCCACATTACAATTACAATGACTATAGAATGTGTTTGTACGATATGGGTATTAAATTAAAGGTATTAATGAGGGTTTTAAAAGAGAGTGGCCCTTAGTTTTATGTGTGAAGGCGTTTTCTAGATATCGACCAAAATGTGGACCAGGGTGACCCAGAACATCATCTGCCGGGTACCGCTAATTATTTATATATTTAATAGAACGAACAGTATTCCTGCTAAGATTCCAAGGGCTTTTGATTTCGCCCTGCAGAACTTTTTCATTTTCTTCTACTTAATTGGTAGGTGTCACGCCCATTTTACAAATTTCTTTCGAAGTTATATATTGCGCCAGCAAACCAATCCAATTAACATGTTTCATCACTTTTTCATATTTGGTATAGAATTATGGCATTTTTTAAATTTTTCGTAATTTTCCATATCGAAAAAGTGGGCGTGGTCATAGTCGGATTTCGCCAATTTTTAATACCAAGATAAAGTGAGTTCAGATAAGTACGTCAACTAAGTTTAGTAAAGATATATCGATTTTTTCCTCAAGTTATCGTGTTAACGGCCAAGAGGAAGGTCAGACGGTCGACTGTGTATAAAAACTGGGACTGGCTTCAACCGATTTCGCCCATTTTCACACAAAACAGTTACCGGCATAGAAGCTATGCCCTTACCAAATTTCACAAGGATTGGTAAATTTTTGTTCGACTTATGGCATTAAAAGTATTCTAGACAAATTAAATGAAAAGGGCGGAGCCAGGCCCATTTTGAAATTTTTATTTTACTTTTATTTTTATATTTTGTTGCACCATATCATTACTGGAGTTGAATGTTGACATAATTTACTTATATACTGTAAAGATATTCAATTTTTTGTTAAAATTTTACTTTTTAAAATTTTTTTTTATGTGGGCGTGTTCTTCATCTGATTTTGCTAATTTTTATTTAAGACACATACAGTAATAGTAGTAACCTTCCTGCCAAATTTTATCATGATATCTTCTACGACTGCCAAATTACAGCTTGCAAAACTTTTAAATTACCTTCTTTTAAAAGTAGGCGGTGCCACGCCCATTGTCCAAAATTGTACTAATTTTCTATTCTGCGTCATAAGGTCAACCCACCTAACACAAGCATCATCGCTTTATCCGTCTTTGATAATCAGTCCTATTCTGCATTTCGACATGGATTGGAATTTTTTCGATTTGGCAATTTTGGTATTCTGTGTTCCAATCTCTTTCGATCCAACTTCGAATCGTTCGATTTTGTGTATTCTGCATTTCGATCGTAGTTCAGTTTTTCTAAGTGGCAAATTTGTTGGCGGAAAAATATTTTCTTTTTATTTTTTTATTAATTTATAACAGAATTTTTACAAAAATGTAAGTAAAACTTGTTAAGAAACGTAAAAGGCTTGATGAAGATTTGTTTTTTATATGTTTCCAGGTCAAAAATAACATGTCGATGTCGAAGACCTTGGGCGTATTTGCCCCGCAAAAGTATCTAACACATACTTAAAAGCATCCTTATTAAGTCTAAAGTTTTTTGAACCCAAATAAGAAAATAAGTCATTAAAATTTACCACTTTATGTTCAATTTCTTACCATTCGTCACTCATCTCAAATGGATTACACAAATCTCACAAAATTGCCTTTCCATTCTCGCCTGGCCATTTTCGTATGCGTTGCTTTCCAACTCCACAAATAATGCCGCGGCTATTGATTCCAGTATAATAGACAGCTATAATTTGTGTCTGTTCGTTGGGTCCAGTTATATGCCAAAGCAAGCTGCCGGAGTAGAGGAAGGTGAAGCGAAAACGTAAACAATCCTTGCGGAAAGAATAAATAAATCTCCATAAAGTATTTAGGCCAGTGCAATGAAATTAGCATCCGGAAAATTCAGAAAATGTCACTATATTCGTGCAGGAATCCTTTTTAACAAAAATTGGTGGCCACGGAAGGGAATTGGCCAAAAGAACGACAAAAACACACAATTATGAAAGCACTTCACTCAAAAAGATATAACATTGCGGCAATGTGTTCTATTGCTTTTTTTGTACAAAATGGCGTGGATAATAAAATATAAACGTTTTTCAGTGTTTTTTAAAAAATTTCTTTAATTTATTTTGTTCCAATGTTCACACATTCCGTACAAAGAGCTGATTTCGAAAAATCATTTGTTCTTCCTCTTCTCGTTACGATTCCGTCGTAATGCAGAATACCCAACTTCGATTAAAGCGGAGCGTAGAACGAACGTAATCGAAATGCAGAATAGGGGTGAATGAATTATCGCACTTTTTCGGTTTTTTGAAATTTTCGATATCGAAAAAGTGGGCGTGGTTATAGTCCGATTTCGTTCATGTTAAATAGCGATCTGAGATGAGTGCCCAGTAACTTACATACCATTTCATTAAGATCCCTCAAAATTTACTCAAGTTATCGTGTTTACGGACGGACGGACGGACATGGCTAAATGAATTTCTTTTTTCGCTCAGATCATTTTGATATATAGAAGTCTATATCTCGATTAGTTTATGCCGTTACGGATTACCGTTATGCGAACACAATTAATATACTCTGTGAGCTCTGCTCAGCTGAGTATAAAAAATAATATATGGATCTAGCAATGCGATTTTAATATATCATTAATCTGCGCCCATGCACCGACAGAGAAGAAAGACGATGAGGTGAAAGACGGTTTCTATGAAATCTTAGAACACACACACGAGCGCTGCCCCCGCCATGATATACAAGTCGTGCCTGGCGACTTTAACGCCAGTTTGGGCCAACAAGGTGTTTTTGTAGCCAGGGTTGCAATGTTCAGCCTACACAATGAAACCCCTGATAATGGACTGTGGCTAATCGACTTCGCCGGAGCTCGAAATATGGTCTTATCCATCATCAAGTTACCTAGCTGTCCCCTGATCGAAATAAATGCAATCAGATCGAGATGTGCGCATGACCTTACATCGACTCGGATCACTATCTCTTCGCAGCCAAAATACGCGTCCACCTCTGCGCTGCTAAACGCAAGAACCAAAAAAACACGAGGAAAGCTAGACTTTGAAAGACTGCAATCGCAACAGACTGTCAATGATTGCGCAACTATACTCACAGCTGCTCTATGAAAGCACAAGTCAGCCCGACGGAAAGCAGGCACAGTGGGAGCATATCTCTAAAGCACTTCGTAGCGCCGCCAAATAAAAATTGGTTGCCGGCGACCACGGAAAAACACCTGATACGATCAAGAATGCCGCGTTGCAACCGAAAGAAAAGACGCTGTCTACAGGGCTACGTCTAATCAAGCACAACAAGAAAGTGTGTGAAAGCTACCGTGAGTTGAAAAGGGAAGCGAACCGCTTTTACAGGAAGAAAAAAGCAGAGACAGAAAGACGTGTGAGGAGCCAGGTATAATGCCTGCAAATTTTACCAAAACATTCGGAGACAGAGGGAAGGTTTTAAATACGGGGCCAGCTCCTGTAAGAATGGCGATGTTGTAACCGATGTCCAGAGAGTACTTAGATTACGGAGTGTACACTTCTCTGCTCTCCTAAATGGAGACAGCGATGTACCGCCTAGGGATGATGAACACGATACCGCAATCGATGATGATGGCATTAATGCTCTCCACCCGGCTATGAGGAAGTCGGAATAGCAATAACCAGATTAAAAAACAATAAGGTCGCGGGCGCTTATGGATTCCTGCGAAGCTATTTAGCTATTTATTAGCCTCTTTGCAAAATACGGTCGGACGGGTGCCTGCCTGACGATGGGAATCTAAGCATTCTTTGCCCAGTCCAAAAGTAGGGAAATCAGCCTTCTTAATATCGCATTTAAAGTCCTGTTAAGCGTATTATGCGAAAGATTGAAGCCCACCGAGCGGATTTAGACCTGGCAAATCTGCCATCAAATAGATTTTTACTATGCGCCAAATCTTGGAAAAGACGACTGACACTCATCACCTCTTCTTCGATTCTAAAGTTGCCTTCGACATCACCAAAAGGATCTGCCTTTATATGCCGCTATATCTGAATTGGGTTTGACATTTGAGAAAAATCATCAGCTCACTCAGAGCCATTAGAGAGATTTCAGACAGGGTGAACACCTACTGCTGACGACATGGATATGACCGGCCTGAACACCCGCGTCTTAAGCTCTGCTTACTCCAAGCTGGAATAAGAAGCGAAGAGATGGGTTTAATGGTGAATGAGGACAAAATCAAGTACTTGCTGTCATCAAGCAAAGAAGCAGCGCATTTGCACATTGGCAATAACGACACTGTTGGTAGCCATAATTTCGAAATATTAAAAACTTCGTTTATTTAGGAACTAGCATTAACACAAGCAACGACATTAGCTTTAAAAGCTAGCGAAGAATCACTATTGCCAATAAATGCTACTTTTGACTAGGTAGGCAATTTAAAAATAAAGCCCGCTCTCGGCAAGGAAGATCATGCTCTACAAGTCACTTATCGTACCCGTCCTACTATAAGGTGCAGAAGCATGGACCATGACAACATCAGATGAGGCGGTTGTGGGAGTGTACGAGAGAAAAGTTTTTACAAAGATTTAATAATGAGCTGTGCGAGCTTTACGCAAACATTAACATAGTCCAACGACGGCTAGGCCATGTTGTGCGAATAAAAGATGATGATCCGGCTAAGAAAGTATTCTTTTCGGAACCCTTCTACAAAAAAAGGGCGGCCCCACTCCACTGGAAAGACCAGTTGGTATCACCAATTGGCATCAGTTAGCGCAGAGGTGAACGACTGGCGCACCTTTTTGGCCAAAATCGTTTAAATGTTTAAGCACCAATTAAGTAATGGCGTTTTCTTTTTTGAAGATAGTGTCATCCTCTTGGCTCTTCTCAGCCTTCTTCTAAGTTTGTGTGTTTCTTTCACAAAATATTTCCCACTGAATAGGAGAAGGGGTCTCATTGCCTACAAAAAGAGTCATTTTGCATGGCGCCAGGTTACCTACTTCAAATGTTAGAATTGTAGATTGCAACATGAAGGTAAAATTTTTTTCAGAAATAAAAACGTCATAAATAACGCTGACAAATAGTATCAGCTGATTTCATTTGTATGATTTTAAAATATGAATATAAATTGAAGTAAAAAAGTAATTATACCTTTCATGAAAATTAAATGGTATATTAAGTCCTTAAAGGAAAATTATGCCCCTATTACGGTTTACAACTCAACTTAATTAGGCAGCTATCAAAAATGCTGTGAAAATGATTTTAGTGTTGGACTGGAGAACATCTACGATATTGAGGAGCATATTTGTGCGAAGTGGATTAAAACCCAAATGACTCCAGAGCAAAGCGTTACAAAAACCGCATTTTAATCTAAAACAGGATTCCCAGGAGTAGTGGGTGGGACTCACGTTCACATAATTTCACCTATTTAGGCTGCATCCGAACTGCGCCCTGCCTCGTCCAACTTCGGGATGTCGCTCCAGAGGTCAAAAAGATGTTCAATGTAATCTTTGGTTGAAAACTTGTTTTTTCTATAAATGTGTACAAAATTGATGATCATAAAGATTGTTTAAATGAATTTAAAACAGGTAACGCTTTCCATTTTTTATTTTTTTTTAAATAATAATCAAAAAGTATCAAAGGTGGTATCAAAAGACACGTTTCGATTTTATTTCTATCGAAAGATATTTACAAAAACGCATAAAATGGCCCCGAGAGCGTCCAAAATATGAGGCCCGACCCATAGTTTTTTTGCACAGAACACCTTTCTGCGTTGGAGGCCTTCGGCCGCGATTTGTAAAAATAACCCTGGGTGGGTCCAACACCTTTCTGCTTTGGCGTGTACAAAAAATCTGGCAAAATACAACAACCACATGAAAATTTGAATCGAAATGATATGACAGAAATGAAATTTTTAATTTTTGCTTTCGGATTCTAAGAACGGAGGTCGAAACGTGTCTTTTGATACCAATTTTGAAAATTTTTGTTAAAAATTAGGTGGTGAACCGTCTTGTAAAACATTACCTTTTTAAACGGTTTTATTTAGCTTGACTTGACAGGCTGGTTGGTTGGCTGGCTGGTTGGCTAGCTGGCACGAATTTTGTAATTGAAATTTAAGTAACTTCTCGATAAGCTATAAGCTTGAAACTTAGAATATATGTAGTTCAGAACTCGATGGCAATGCAATAATAAGAAAAAGTCGCCGCTAGGTGGCGCAAGGGTCGAGATATTCACAAAAATCGTATTTGTGGTCCGATTTGGCTCATAGTTGGAACGCGTAATACATACAAGAATAGAAAGCGACCTATGAAAAAAATCGCCGCTAGGTGGCGCAAGGATCGATATATTCACAAAAATCGTATTTGTGGCCCGATTTGGCTCATATTTGGAACACATAATAC
>JARSSU010031125.1:0-128605 GCA_029619165.1 Eurosta solidaginis
GATATCTCGAAAAGGCGTCCACCTATAGAACTAAGGATTACTCCCTTTTAAAATACTCATTACACCTTTCATTTGATACCCATATCGTACAAACACATTCTAGAGTCACCCTGGCCCACCCTAATGGCGATATCTCGAAAAGGCGTCCACCTATAGACCTAATGCCCACTCCCTCTAAAATGCTCAGTAACACTTTCGTTTGATACCCATACCGTACAAACATTCTAGAGTCACCCTTGGTCCAGCTTTATGGCGATATCTCGAAAAAGGCGTCCACCTATAGAACTAAGGATTACTCCCTTTTAAAATACTCATTACCACCTTTCATTTGATACCCATATCGTACAAACACATTCTAGAGTCACCCTGGCCCACCCTAATGGCGATATCTCGAAAAGGCGTCCACCTATAGACCTAATGCCCACTCCCTCTTAAAATGCTCAGTAACACCTTTCGTTTGATACCATATCGTACAAACATTCTAGAGTCACCTTGGTCCACCTTTATGGCGATATCTCGAAAAGGCGTCCACCTATAGACATAAGGATTACTCCCTTTTAAAATACTCCTTACCACCTTTCATTGATACCCATATCGTACAAACACATTCTAGAGTCACCCTGGCCACCCTAATGGCGATATCTCGACAAGGCGTCCACCTATAGACCTAATGCCCACTCCCTCTTAAAATGCTCAGTAACACCTTTCGTTTGATACCCATATCGTACAAACATTCTAGAGTCACCCCTGGCCCACCCTAATGGCGATATCTCGAAAGGGCGTCCACCTATAGACCTAATGCCCACTCCCTCTTAAATGCTCAGTAACACCTTTCGTTTGATGCACATATCGTACAAAACACATTCTAGAGTCACCCCTGGCCCACCCTAATGACGATATCTCGAAAAGGCGTCCACTATAGACCTCATGCCACACTCCCTCTTAAAATGCTCAGTAACACCTTTCGTTTGATACCCATACCGTACAAACATTCTAGAGTCACCCCTGGCCCACCTAATGGCGATATCTCGAAAGGCGTCCACCTATAGACCTAATGCCCCACTCCCTCTTAAAATGCTCAGTAACACCTTTCATTGATTCCCATATCGTACAAACACATTCTAGAGACACCCCTGGTCCACCTTTATGGCGATATCTCGAAACGGCGTCACCTATGGAACTAAGGATCACTCCTTTTCAAAATACTCATTAACAGCTTTCATTTGATACCCATATCGTACAAACACATTATAGAATCACCCCTGGTCCACCTTAATGGGGACATCTCGAAAGGCGTCCACCGATAGACCTAAGGCCCACTCCCTCTTAAAATGCTCAGTAACACCTTTCATTTGATACCCATATCGTACAAACAAATTCTAGAGTCAGCCTGGTCTACCTTTATGGCGATATCCCTAAATGGCGTTCATCCATAGAACTATGGCCTATTCTCTCTTAAAATACTCTTAATACCTTTCATTTGATACACATGTTATACAAACCACATTCCAGGGTTACCCCAGATTGATTTTCCTTATTTTGTCTCCATAGCTCTCAACTGAGTATGTTATGTTCGGTTACACCCGAACTTAGCCTTCCTTACTGTTTTTATTTTAACTTGGCAGCTAAGTATGTAATGTTCGGTTACACCGAACGAACTTAGCCTTCCTCTACTGTTCTAAGTAGATCCGATCGAAAAAAACAGCTTGTAAGTGCGTCGTGGTGGCCCGGTTAGTGATGCCTGTCGAGGTCTCAGCGTTCAATGCTCTTAACATACAAGTTTAAAAATATATCAAGCACACCTCTTCTAACACATTTTTAAATGGCAAAATCTTATATACAAGCGTAGTATATTGTATAATTCCAAAAAACTAAAATAAAAAAATCATATGCAATAATATTTCTAGCATTCATATTTAGCCGACACTCTTTAGCAAAAAAAATAACAAGTAGCAAATAATTAATAAATAAGCAACAAAACATAAGAGTCTTACTAAATAGATACGCACGCATGCATGTCGTATATATCATATCAATATTATAAAGGTGTTGCAAAAAACACAGAAAGTAGTACTACGTGCAAAAACAATGAAAGTATTTCGTTCATGGGAAATCAAAGACTTTTGTAAATCGCCGCTCAGACACTCATAATAAATAGATAGCCACCATACTACAGTCCTATATGTATACACTGATGAGTATAAGGGCCACAAATTACCAGGAACTTGACAACAGTTACGCCTCTTGATTTCCGTTGTCTTGCACAACCACATAATGCAGAAAATGTACACAACTTTTTTATAGTCTCAGAAAAACCAAAATTTAACGATTATTTTTTCTTTCGCTCAACTGGTTGTCTTTGAACCCGCATTGCGAATAAGCTACTTAAGCTCTTGGTACTTAAAGAAAAAACTTTATTTTATCGACTTTCTATGAGTTTTTATATTTTGTAATTTCACAGTTATCGATATATGTATGTACACAGTATAACTAAAGATTTTACAGTTATTGCGAAATATGTAAAAAAATATAATTACGCCGCATTTCGGGTGACACTATTTTTAAGTACTTGCTGGGTATCTCAGTGTTTTCTTTTTGAATTTAAAATTTGCCTTTGGCAAAGTCAAGTGCTTTTTATCATGTTTAATTGTCACAATAATTTCTTATCGTCTTCAGCTCTTTAGGCTTACATACATATGTATATTAGGGCGGGTCGATTTAAAAAATCGCTCATTGCTCTGTGAAATGCGTATGCTAGATCAAAATAAGTAACTTTGCCGAGGAACCAGACCTCTAAACGAAGTCTGAGGTCTTTGGTCGAGACTTTTGGGTAGGGGAAATATCCAATTCTACTCTGCTGTGTCTTGTGGTGGCTTAAAAAACACAACACAATATACAGTATAATATATATCAAAATCATCAGTATCCAAAAAAATTTGGTTAAAGCCATGTCCGTCGTTTGTCCTGTCTCTCTGTTATACGATAACTTGAGCAAATAGATATTCTCTCACACATTCGGTATATGAGCATACCTGTACCCAGAATAGATGTGTATGGAAAATGAGTGAATCGGATGATAACCCGCCACTTTTTATATACATAACAAAACTTTTGGAAAGACACAAAAAGCCTAATTATAGTCGTAAATATTGCTTATTTAATTTACGATATAGAATGTTGACTTTTTTGTTTGGGCTGATATTGAGACTCTGATAAAAATTTGAAACACGCGCCCACTTGTGATAAAATCAATTTTACAAATATTATTATCATAAATCCAAATCTTTAACCTGTCATACACAAAATTCACACTCACGAAAGCTTGTCTTTACTATAAGGAATGTTCGAAGAAAATTAACGGAATCGGTAAAGAACACGCCTACTTGTCATATAGAGAAGTTGAAAAGGGCGTAGACTCGCATTTATAAGCTCTCACACACATTAGCGACAAACATAGTATTTTATCAAGTGATATTCCCTTGGACCTGTATTTTTTATGCCACAATACGAACAGCTGCAGCCGATAAATTTTACTACGTATTTGTTTCATGGCGAAATTTCTCAGAGTGTTTGCCAAACCACTGCGAGGCGAATCTCAGTTAGAAATATCTTTTTCTAGTTGAAAATCCAGACCTTCGTCTATCTCAGGCACACCTATGACTGAACCAGCTCAGAATTTCATAGTTAATTAAATGTTAAAAGTGCCGTTTGCAAGAGCTCGTGCCGACTCTAAACTATTTCGTACTGGGGTCTCCACCGGTTTTTATACTCAGTTGGGCAGAGCTCACAGAGTAGATGAACTTGATTGGTAACGGTTGGTTGTACAGGTATAGAATCGAGATAGATATAGGACGTTCCATATATCAAAATCATCAGTATCGACAGATTCGATTGAGCATGTTAATTTTTCTCCGTAAATTTATGTCACATTCAACCTCAGTCATAGATGGTGCAAACACAAATAGAAAAATAAAGAAAATTTCAAAATGGGCGTGGTTCCGCCTGTTTCATTTGTATTTGTCTACGATACTTTTATGCCATAAGTCGACCAAATTTACCAATCCTTGCGGAAATTGTGGTAGAGGCTTAGATTCTAGGACGATAACTGTTTTTCTGTGAAAAAGGGCGCAAATCGGTTGAGCCAAGCCCAGTTTTATACACAGTCGGCCGTCTGTCCTCCGCTCGGCCGTTAACACGATACACTTGAGCAAAATCGTAGTATCTTTACTAAACTCAGTTCACGTACTTACTATGGACTCACTTTGTATTAGTGCTACAAATGGCCGAAATCCGACTATGACACGCCCACTTTTCGATATCGAAATTACTGAAACGATGCCATAATATATACACATACCAAAAAGGGATGAAATCATGGTATGTATTGGTCTATGGACGCAAAATGTAACTTTAGAAAAAACTTGAAAATGGGTGTGACACCTACCATAGTAAGTAGAGAAATGTAAAAGTTTATGCAGGGCGAAATCAAAAGCCCTTGAATCTTGGAAGGATACTGTTCGTGGTAGTACATATATAAATAATTAGCGGTACCCTGACAGATGATGTTATGATCACCATGGTCCACATTTTGTCGATATCTCGAAAACGCTTCATATATACAACTCAAGGGCCCCTTCCTCTTTAAAACCCTCATTAATACCTTTAATTTGATACCCATATCGTACGAACCAGCATTCTAGAGTCACCCCTGGTCCACGTTTATGGCGATATCTATGAAAAGGAGTCACATATAGAACTAAAGCCCACTCCTTTTCAAATACTCATTAACATACTTTCATTTGATACCCTCTCGTACAAAAAATTTTAGAGTCACCCTGGCCCACCTTATGGCGATATCTCGAAACGCATCACCTATAGAACTAGGGCCAACTCCCCTTTTAAATACTCACTAACATCTTTCATTTGATACCATATCTACAAACAAATTCTAGAGTCACCCTGTCCACCTTTATGTGATTCTCGAAAGGCGTCCACCTATAGAACTAGGCCACGCCTTTAAAATACTCATTACACACTTTCATTGCTACCCATATCGTACAACATTATAGAGTCACCCCTGGTCCATCTTTATGGCGATATCTCGAAAAGGCGTCCACCTATAGACACTAAGGCCCACGCCCTTTAAAATACTCTCAACACTTTCATTTTGATACCCATATAGTACAAACAAATTCTATAGTCACCCTGGTCCACCTCTATGGGGATATCTCGAAAAGGCGTCCACATATAGAACTTAGGCCCACGCCCTTTTAAAATACTCATTAATACCTTTCATTTGATACCCATATCGTACAAATAAATTCTATAGTCACTCTTGGTCCACCTTTATGGCGATATCTCGAGGCGTACTCTATAGAACTTAGGCCAACTCCTTTTAAAATACTCATTAACCTTTCATTTGATACCCATATCGTACAAACAAATTATAAGTCACCCTGGTCACCTTTATGGCGATTCCCTAAATGGCGTCCATCTATAGAACTATGGCCCATTTCCTCTTAAAATACTCTTTAATACCTTCCATTTGATATCCTATGTCATACAAACACATTCAGGGTTACCTAGGTTCTTTTACAACATGGTGATTTTCCCTTACTTGTGTCTCCACAGCTCTCAACTGAGTATGTAATGTTCGGTTTACACCCGAACTTAGCCTTCTCTTACTTGTGGTGCAATGCACATATAACAAAAAACTATTTTTTGTAGCTTTCTATACTGATTTTCTTTTCGTTTTTATAAGATACAAAGGCAATCAGTTATATATATCATATATATACATATATAGGCATAAATGCTCAAGTTGCGTACAGTGCATGCAAAATATGAATCACCATGAGCTTGCCATAGACCGTTAAAATGACTTTTGTGATCATAAGTGAGACAGTCAGTTAGACTTACTGCATTAAAAAGTCAAATTTAAGTTAGTGAAAATGAAATTGCCAACATTATCTTTTTATAATTCATACACATATACATAACATATGTATGTATGTATGTACAAATATATTTACTTGTATGTGGTTTATTCATTTGTGCTTGAATTTTGTAGGTTTATATGTGTGGGTATTTGAAGGTGGTCTACTTATTATATGACTTACATAGCTTTTTAATTAAATATTGTATCTTTTTTATTCGCATTTGCCGTTGAAGTTATGATCTTACACATACATATGTACATAGCATAGTATGTGTGTACAAGCAAAAGTAGTTGTGCAATGAGATTTCAAAGAATATATGCGAAAAACAAAATTATTTCACTAAATTACATTTACTTGACACTTGAAACTATTTGATGCACTCCTGAAACTTCCGAAAAAAGGCTAACATTTTTATATCGATAGATGGGTCACTCCGAGGGATTTTTCCTACGAATTGGCGGGACGTGATCTACATATTTTAATGTCACCATTCTGAATGGCATCTGCAAGCAGATGAGTTTCTCACTAAGAACATTACAGAAATACACTCGCGGTGTTTGCCAAACTTAGAAAAAACTATTCTCTAATTAAAAAACCTTGTTTCTAAATTATCGATGTTGCGATGTTACCGAGTAATTGAGCCAGGAACTTCAGTGTAGTAGGTGGAGCACGCTACCACCGTCACTACGACGCGCCGACGAAAATTAAAAGAAATTATTATTGAAAGCGTATATTTTTGAGAAAAGCTCACGCCTAATACTTTTTAAAGCAGCGGGGATCTAAATTTTATTTTCACTTTTTATACCTTTCATGAATATGAAATGTATATTAACTTTGGTCCGATGTTTGTAACGTCGAGAAATATAGAAGATAGACTCGCCATTAAGTATACCGAATTGATCAGGGCGACGAACTGAGTTGATATAGCCATGTCAGTCTGTCTGTTTGAACGCAAACTAGTCCCTCAAATTTTGAGATATCTTAATGGAATTTGGCACAAGGATGTATTTTTGTATTATATTAGACATTTGTCGGATCCGGAAAGGTCGGACCACTATAACATATATCTCTCATACAACCGATCGTTCAGATAAGACGATCTTGGTCATTCCTACCGCAATTTAGAAAGTATAAACGTGAAACTAGGTGATATATATTCTTATATATCATAGAAGATATCCTGAAAAAATCACTATGATCGAGCTATATATAGTTATTATCCCATACAACCGATCGTTCAGATAGAAAGATTTTTGATTTTTGCTCAAATTATCGTGTTAAACGGCCGAGCGGAAGGACAGACGGTCGACTGTGTATAAAAACTGGCGTGGCTTCGACCGATTTCGCAATTTTCACAGAAACAGTTACCGTCATAGAAGCTATCACTTGCCAATTTTACAAGGATTGTAAATTTTTGTTCGACTTATGGTATTAAAAGTATTCTAGATAAATAAATGAAAAAGGGCGGAGAAACGCCCACTTTGAAATTTTCTTTTATTTTTGTATGTTGCACTAATCATAACTGGAGATGAATGTTGACATAATTTACTATATTCTGTAAAGATATTCAATTTTTTGTTAAAATTTTACTTAAAAAATTGTTTTTTTTTTTTTTTTAGTGTGCGCGTGTTTTGTCATCCATTTTGCAAATTTTTATTTTGCACACATATAGTAATAGGAGTAACGTTCGTGCCAAATTTCATCATGATTATCCTCAACGACTGCCAAATTACAGCCTGCAAAACTTTTAAATTACCTTCTCCTAAAATTGGGCGGGTGCCACGCCCATTGTCCAAATTTTTACTAATTTTCTCTCTCCGTCATAAGGTCAACCCACTACCAAGATTCATTTATCCGTTTTTTCGAAATTTTTCGATATCGAAAAAGTGGCCGTGGTTATAGTCCGATTTCGTTCATTTAAATAGCGATCTGAGATAAGTGCCCAGGAACCTACATACCAAATTTCATTAAGATACCTTAAAATTTTATCAAGTTATTGTGTTTACGGACAGACGGACGGACATGGCTAAATGAAGTTCTTTTTCGCCCAGATCATTTTTGATATATAGAAGTATAATCTATCTCGATTAGTTTATGCCATTACGGGTACTGTTATGCGAACAAAATTAATATACTTGTGAGATAAAAATAATTAAGGAATACCTTTATATAAATGGACCAAAAAACAAAAGGCAATTTTTCCTTTATTTTGAATTTTGACTATAACTTTAAAAATAGCTCTCGTAGATGAATTTTGGGATTAAAATTATAATGGTGAACGCGTGTTTAAGTTTTAAATAATCAATTAGTTAATCCCAAGTACATGATTTTCCTTAAATTGAAAGATTGCGCTCGACCTTTATAGTTTAAATCCCAAAATCTTTTACAAGAGCTATTGTTAAAGTTTTTAGTCAAAATTCAACAAAAACTATGTCTGTATTAAAGGAAAAATTGCCATCTATTTTTTTGGTCCATTTATATAAAGGTATCCATTAAAAAATTTGTATCGTCTTTTTATTTTAAATTTTTAGTTCTGCTACAAAACGGCAATTGCAGTTTTGATTAGTAATTTAAGTAATTCCTAAGTGAAAATTCTTATCTTTATTATTTGTTAAATAAACAAGATTAATAGAATTAGTGGAATTTCGCTGAAACACTGGTGAAAACAAGAGAATTCCACCTCATTTGTCAGTACTTAATTTGCACAGCTGGAAACGCGATGAAATTCGCATACGCTAAAATTATGCACGGACGGCATTGAGTTGGGCCTTCAAAGAGGTGGAATTTTACAACGCCTGCACCATTCAGGAGGCTAGCTATGAAGGTAAACTTAATCTTTTAAATAGTTCGACTTGTGCGTTACGTAGCTAAATTTTTTGATCAAACATTGCACCTTCACCGAGTTTTAAACTATATATCAGGTTTCAAGTCTCTAGATATCCAGGAAGTTAGTTAAAAAGTTGATTGCAAGATTCCCAATTTAAAATTAGTTTTCTCAATATCTCGATCCATGCGCCACCTAGCGGAATTTTTATGATAAAATATTGCATTGTCACCGGGTTCTGACTTGCAGCCAAGTTTCATGTCTCTAGCTCATCGGCAAGTTACTCAAAAATCGATCGCAAGATACCCCTCGTTTTCAGGGATTGTAGTTATCTCAATTTATCACGCCAACAAGCGGAACTTTGTTTTCTATAATATCTCGATTCATGCACCAGCTAGCGGAATTTTTTGATAAAATATTGCATTGTCACGGGTTTTGACTTACGGCTCAAGTTTCATATCTCCAGCTCCCGGGAAGTTGGAGTTACTCAAAATTGATCGCAAGATTCCCCTCGTTTTTCCGGGATTTGTAGTTATCTCAATTAGAATGCCACCTAGCGGAGCTTTGTTTTCTATAATATCTCGATTCATGCACCAGCTAGCGGAATTTTTTTTGATAAAATATGATTGTCACCGGGTTTTGACTTACGGCTCAAGTTTCATATCTCCAGCTTCCCGGAAGTTGGAAGTTACTCAAAAATTGATCGCAGATTCCCCTCGTTTTCCGGGATTGTAGTTATCTCAATTAGAATGCCACCTAGCGGAACTTGTTTTCTATAGTTGTATTGTCACCAGGGCTCTAACTAAGTGCCAAGTTTCAAGTCTCTATGTACCGGGAAGTTAGTAAAAATGGATTGAAAAATTCCAAAATTTTAAAATTAGTTTTCTTAATATCTCGATCCGCGTGCCGAATTTTTTTTTTTTGGATCAATGTTGCATTTTCACCGGGTTCTAACCCACGGGCCCAATGTTTCAATTCTCTAGCTCATCGGCAAGATTCAAAAATCGATCGCAAGATTCCCATCGTTTTTGTCAGGATTTGTAGTTTATCTCAAGTAGCACGACGACACCTAGCGGACTTTGTTTTCTCATATATCTCGATTCATGCATCACCAGCTAGATCGGAATTTTTTTGATTCAAAATATGCAAGTTAGAGTCACCGGGTTTTGACGTTAACGACGGCTCAAGTTTCCATCTTCTCCAGCTCACCGAGAAATTTACTCAAAATTAGATCGCGAAGATTACCCCTCGTTTCGTCCAGATTTGTAGTTCTCTCAATTAGACTAGCCACGTCGTAGCGGAGCTTTGTTTCTCTAAGTTTGTATTGTCACCAGGCTCTACTAAGTGCTAAGATTTTCAAGTCTACTCAGATACCGGATGTTAGTTACATGAGTGAAAAATTTCCAGATTAAATTTGTTTTCTTACTGTGCCTCGGTCCGCGTGCCACCTTGCGATTTTTTATTAGGATCAATGTTGCATATAGCCACCTGGGTTCTAACCATGCAGGCCCAAGTTTCAAAGTTCTCTAGCTGCGAACCGGGACGTTACTAAAAATCGATCGCAAGATTCCCTAGCAGTCTTTCTCGGGAGATTTATGGATAGTTTCTATCAATTAGAATGCACCTAGCGGCACTTTGTTTATCTATCAGAGGAGGGCAATATGTATTGTCACCAATAGAGGGCCACTCTACCTAAGTGCGCAAGTATAAGATCCTCACAGTATGATAACACGGGAAGTTTGTTTAAAAATGGATTGAAAATTTACCCACATTAAACTTTGTTTTCTTACTATACTCATCACGCTGTAAGCCACCTAGCGCATTGTTTAAGTATTTATATATATTTTGATCAAATGTTGACATTGTGTCCCACAGGGTTCTAACGCAACAGTGTTTCGTGTAGAACAAGCTAGCTGGACAAAACTAAAGTTCTTAGTCCAAACGAAAAGTGTGTAATGACTAAATTGAAGAAATAACAAAGATAACTGGATTTATTTGTGCTGACATTTTTTCTCTATATATAATGTGCGAATAGTTGACGTAAGGAAAGGGCAGGAGATGCACGATAAAATTCATTGATAATTTGCAAATCTTGTTGAATATTAAGCTTCATATTTCTTTTAGGTGAACACTTTTATATAATTTTTTTGATGGATTCTAACTCGAAGGTAAGTAAAATTTTTTAATAGTAATTCTTTCGCAATTAGAGTATTTTCAATATATTTAACATTCCGTATTAAGAAGAAAAGGAATTTTCTCTATATTTTAACTTTAGGGACAAAAAAGTTACATATATCGCCGACATCCGGGCTAAATTTTACATATGTTATAGTCGCAAGTATTCTCTAATAGTCCAAAGAAAAAACCATTGCGAATTCTTTGCGCATCTATTTTAATTTTTTTTTTTGTAGATTTAGTTACCTCTACATATAAATTTAGGATGTTGTAGTACCAGCTCCGACGAGATATTTGAACTTTAAAGCTGATCTAAAACGGCAAAATCAAACCCCAGGTACAGGGAACAAACACGTAGCCATAAAACAAACAAAAATAAACGCGCAAGGTCAACAAGAGCACACCAAAAGCAAAAAAGGCGAAGATCATGACTTCAACCTGCCACAAACCTACCGCACCAGTCACCAAGGCATAAAAACAGGTACATACAAAGCAATCCTAATGCAGGTATAACACACAGGAACGCTACACAAAACAACCCCATTTGTAGCACAACTGATAACAAATCGGAACGATCAACGACACTTAAGAGGCAGCACAACAATCATCAACTATTCACCCTGTCGGAAAATCAAAAACACAAAGCAGTTTAGTTATAACCGTACCAAGAACGGAGTTTTTTGACATTTGGTCAACATCCGAAGGAAAACAGATATAAATAATTATTGAGTTTTGTTGTACCTAAGTACGATTTAAGCGAAGCAGCCGAGTATTCGATAAAAAGTTTAAGCTTTACAAATATCGGCATATTCGTCGAAGCTGGATCAAAAGTGGAACATTCTGGAGACATAAGGCGATTTTTGAATAAAAACTCGGAGTGGCTTTCGGGTCCAGACTTCACATTTACAATAACGGTGGATTCAAAGTTGCCATCAGAACAACCAACCACTTCTTCAGGTGGTTCGCCCCGGAAGACGAATGAAGGACTTTGTTAGCTGCAGTTGAAAAAACCAAACGGCGTCGAGTGGATGACTTTGCAATCTAGAAGTGCTGGTGAGTTACTTTATGCGGCAGAAGTATCAACGCGTATGTCCGGCAACAGAAATGTTGCAACATTATAAAAAAATCACAGGAAACCACTCAAATATCCGGCAAAAATATGACATGTGAGCCAGAGCAAGATGCTTGAGCAATGTAGAAGTTTAGCATACTGACGTAGATTGCAAGTCGACGTGACTCATGGTGCAAAACGACTCGAAAGTGGAGCATCAAGGCAGGCCATAAGGTTTTCCATCTTTTATAGTCTAGGAAAAGTAGAATTTTGCTATCCAAATGAGTCCGTATTAGATTAAACTGTTGAGCGTTTAGTTTTAGCAAATCAAGAAAGTTTTTGTTAGTTATTACCTACAAACTGGACGCTATGTAATTAATCAGCAAGTGGGGTTGCTGATGGAAGCTCTGGCCATGCAGCAGCATATAGCAAAGTTTACATGCAGTTCTGACACTGATGAGTTTGTGTTTATATGTCCCTTCGTGTCCTCTTCAACTAGCAGAGAAAAAGGTAACTATTGTTTGCAGATCTCGACCTTCTTCTACGCATGTATTGTCGTCCACAAATTCCAATATTTAAAATATTATGTTTAATTAAAAAATTTTACTGTATAGCTTAAAATTTCCACTCTTTTTATTTAAATCAATTTAAAATTTAAATTTATTTTTCTAAAGAAACAAAAGATTTTTTGTTTTGAAACGAAGAAAGTTTTACAGGAGATAAATGCGTTGTTGCAACAAAGTACATGATAGAAGAATACGAAGTTTCCGTAAATCACAATATGCTTCTAACAATGATTGAGGAAAAAATTTGCAATGCTTGACTGAGACTTCTTCGCCACAAAAGTGTTATATTTTGGTGCCACTCAAAAGATATGAATAATGAGTTACGGGACTTACGCCTAACCGAGATAATCTTGATTTTGGTTGTCTACTCTCCATGCATGGATAAGATGTTTGAATGCTTGCTTCATATAATTTATCGCCTCGAAGTAAAAAGTGGCCGCTTAGGAATGAGCAGATAAAGAGAGTGTAAAGCTACGTTCAACGAAATCCAGAATAAATTTTAAAGTGTACTTGGATTGATAGTAGATAAACCAAAACAAGGTTCGGCAATACCAATGACGGCAACACTGCTCGTAGGTTTTTCGAAAATTCTGCGGCTAGTGCTGAGATTTAGGATTGGATGTGTAAAACGCTCGTCAAAAGATTCGCACACTCCTTCGCGCATTAGCATCTGGGTACAATTAAATACCAAAAGATTTGAAAAATTGGGTCGAGACTAAAAAAACTATACATAGATCTATATCCATGGTTTAATATGCCGCTACAGTTCATAAAATCTTAGTGATAGTACTGATATTATAAAATCAGCAATTTTACTATTGTTCAACTTTGACGGAAGCACAGGAAAGCCCGTAACAAAGATTTGAGACGAATCAGGAATGATACACACAAAAGAAGTCGCGTGAAGCCACGAATAGAGATCTATGAATATGTTGCTTATAACATCGGATCCTTTAGCTAACAGTTTTAGGGAGATACCTAAGAAAAAAATTTAAAAGTCTGACTTCAGAAGTCTTAAATTTACTGTCCCCGATAATGTTGAGGAGTAAATAAATACCCAAGTTGTTTTCAGCTTTCACAGTAGTGTTGCTGATGCTCATATGACTATTCACAAGTGACGCAGTCATCGAATGTAAAGTGATGATAGCGATTAATACCATAATTATAAGATACCTATTTAATTCATTTCTATGTCTTTTCCTACTGTGTATATCTTTTACTTTTAAGTTTTGTATAAAAAGTGTTTTCACATAATTAATGTAAGTATTACATTGTGTTATTATTATTGTAATTCACTTTTACATTCCTGACGCGGTACTATAAAATAATTGTAAAATTGTAGTGCCAGTATAAATACTCAAATCAATACAAAATATGTATGTACATATGTACAGTCACTCACATAAATAAGAACACACGCCACCCTTTTGGGACAATTCTTACAATCTTCGCTTTCGCAAATTGTTTTAACTACACTTTCCATAAGAAACTGTGTCACGATCTATAACAAAACGTAATTATCCATTTAAAAAATGTTTGAAAAATTCGACGAATTTCATAAAAAATTTTAATTTTTTTCTCGATATTTGTTATAGAGTATTGAATTAATGGACTACAAATTCAATTTAGTACCATAAAGTATCTTCTTAAGTCCTTTAAATTGTTTTTGGATCTATGTCACTTATTCACATGAGTTACTGTATATGAAATAAGCAATGTGGCATATGAAGTAATATTTTGGAAAAAAATAAAACACAGAACATATGCTTGAAACAAATGGCGATAGTTGTAATATTACTGCATATGAAACGGAAAATCTCATAAAATATTTTGTCCAGCTAGCTTGTTCTACACGAAACACTGTGCCATGCGCCGCAAGTTCATTCTCTAGCTCACCGTCAAGTTAATCAAAAAGCTGATCGTCAAGATCCAACTCATTTTGAGGATTTGTAGTTATCTAATTAAGTGACGCACCTAGCGTAACTTGTTTTCTATAAAAGTATTGTCACGGGGATCTCTGTACTGTGTGCTACGTTACAGTCTCTACGTAACCGAAGTTAGTAAAAAGTGATTGAAGGATTTCCCAATGTAAAATTTGTTTCTTAATATTTCGATCATGCGCGACTCTAGCGAAGTGATCAATAGTGCATTGTCATCGGGTTCTGACTTGCGATTCAAGTTTCATATCTCCAGCTCACCGGAAAATTACTCAAAAAATCGATTGCCAGATTCCCTGCGTTTTTTCAGGGATTTCGTTATCGCGATCGTCTGCCAACTGGCGGCATTTGTTTTCCACGATTGTAGTGCCATCAACTCGCAAACTATGTGCTAAGTTTCAGTCCTCTGATCATCGAGAAGTTAGTTTAAAGTCGATCGTAACATTTCCATTTGAAACTGTATTTCTGTATCTCGAACCGAGCGCTACCTAGCTGATTTTTTCACTTGACATGTATATCTCCCAGATCTGAACTATGCTAAGTATCAAGTGTCTAGCTCAACGGAATTACCGAAAAAGATTTCACGTGGGTCAAAAATTCGTATGGAATGAGGGGACAAACATGAAAGCGACTAATATAAAGTAATAAAATAAAAACAAAAAAATGTGCATTATTTCTACATACCTGCATTGCATTTTGAGCAGAAGAGAATAAGCAGAAGTGTTTATCTCAAGAGAGTGTTTTCAGAGGTAGAAGGAAATGAAAATTAACCCTGTTTTAACGCCCTTTCTTTCAATCTTCTCATTTTTTTCCTATTTTTTTGATGTGTTTTATTATTTAATATACCAATTTTTTACGCTTCTTACTCATGCCTGCTAGAACTTCGCAACGGGGTGTCGTCGTAATCTTGCATATTTTTCGTAGGTTTAAAAACAACATGCGGCCGCCGTGTGTGGTGATGGCGTGCTCCGCCTACCACACCGAAAATCCTGAGTTCACGCTCCGGGCAAAGCACATCAAAATTTTAGAGATAAGTTTTTTCAATTAGATGAAAGTTTTTCTAAGCGTGGTCGCCCTCGGCAGTGATTTGGAAAGCACTCCTAGTGTATTTCTTCTATGAAAGCTTTCAATGAAAATTCTTCTGCCTTGCAGATGCCGTTCGGAGTCGACGTAAAACAAGCACATAGTCCGTCCTAGCAATTTGTAAGAAAAATAAAAGGAGCACGACGCAAATTGGAAGAGAAGCTCGGCCTAAAATCTCTTCAGAATTTATCACCCTTTCATTTATTTTAGTTTTTATAAAACAATCCACGAAATCCGTACACCTTGCAAGAAAAAGCAAATAGCCCTGATCTCTTCTCAGCAGAGGCAAATATGAAGTCGGAATATTATTTTTACAAAAAGGTGGTTGTTTAACATAAAGTTACTCATATGATTTTGATGGAAACTTTGAGCTGGATGACTTGATGAATAAATTTTTTGCATTAAAAGAGGCAGTTCGCGACGCTTGCATCACGGTAGGGCCAGTCGCTGAAGACGCTGCTGTCAGAACACATAGAACCTATGTTTATTCCATAAAGAATTGTCACACTTGGCAAGCCTTCAAAAATTTTCGGTGAGCGCTGTATCGTTCTGTAGTTGTGAGTAGACTTTAGAGCAGCAGTTCAGACGCAGTTTTCAGGGGAATTTAAAAATTTGTACTCTCCGAACCATACATTTTGTACATACAAGTGTATTCCTGCCAGCATTCGTATGAAATATTTGGATTACACTTTTTTCTCTTACGTGACATTTTATAACCGAATAAATTTTCGAAATTGTGTAACTGCTTAAAATCAACTACTTTTCGGGATGCTTAATTTATCAATTCGGCTACTTTTTGGGAATTGGTTACTCATTCGAAATTACTGTTGTTTTCTATGTAATTGCATTAATAATCTTTTGCCTTTTCGGAACCTACTACTTTTGAAAACCTCTCAGATTTTGATATATTTTGCGTATTCGAAACTGATTAAAAAAAAATGAAAAAAAATAAGTGTAAGGCGCGATAACCTCCGAAGAGATCTAAGGCCGAGCTTCTCTTCCAATTTGCGTCGTGCTCCTCTTGCTTTTCCCTACAAATGGCCGGACGGGACCTACATGTTTTATGCGTCTCCGAACGGCATCTGCAAGGCAGATGAGTTTTCACTGAGAGCTTTTCATGGCAGAAATACACCCGGAGCGCTTGCCAAACACTGCCGAGGGGCGACCACGCTTAGAAAAATGTTCTCCTAATTGAAAAACCTTATTTCTAAAATTTTGATGTTGCTTTGCCCGGGGTGTGAACCCAGGGCATACGGTGTGGTAGGCGGAGCACAATACCATCACACCACGGTGGCCGCCCGAAACTGATTCCATCTTGGAAATCTGCTACTTTTTCGATACCGCCTTCGGTATATTTTTTCGGATTCGAAACTTTCTTCTGAACCAGTTGCTTTTTTGAAAGCAATAACTTTTTTTGAACGGTGAATTTTCTCATGTAATCCAGAAGTTTTTTAAAGCATGCTTATTTTTCGAAAACTTGTTGCTTTCTGGATACTAGTATCTTTTCCAAAGGCTGCTAGATTTCGAAGAATCTGTTTTTGAAAACCACATACCTAATCAAAACCAGTTCCTTCGTCGAAACCTGTTACTTTGTTTAAACTGGTTACTTTTTCGAAACGAGTAAATTTCTTTGAAACCTGTCATTTTATCGAAACTGTTTAGTTCTCTCCGGTTACTTTTTTGAAATTGGTTGCTTTTTCGAAACCGGTTAGTTTTCGAAACCTGTTACTTTTTGTGATCCGGTCTTTCTTCGACACCGGTCAATTTTCGAAACCTGTGACATTTTGGTAACCGATTGCCCTTGCAAAAACTGGTTATTATTATCATCCTGAAATGTTCTCGAAACTTTCCGGGAACGATTCCCAAAATAATCCCGAAATTTTTGCTGAGAATTACCAAATCACTTTTTATTTCACTGCCTTATATTTATGTTGGCGGCCACCCCAGCCAGGCACTTGGGTGAAATCACAATTTCGTACTTTATATTCTCAACTATTATATATAGGTACGGATGTATTTCTTAAAGATAATCTACTAGTAAATTGAGATTAAATATTAGTTTAAATGCAAGTAAGTAGTTGATCATAAGAAATATGTTTTCATATATATGTATGTTGTGTACAAATTACCATATAAATTTGTACATGGTATACATATATAATATGTAATTTCTACATTCGCTCTGCATAATCGACATTACACTTCAATGCCTTGCATCAGCGTGGAGCATCGAAATCCTTACCAAGTAATATAGACAATTCCCTTTTTGCCAATTATACAATGACGTGTTTAAGAAGCCCTCCGTATTGCACTTACAAATATCAAATTGACGTCAGCTTCTACGTCGGTCATTACATAAGAAACTCCGATATAAGATGACATACCTAATTGCCCTGCAATATGACACAATAGCTATATTTAGTAAATGAATATATATACAAATACGAATATGCATATATTGCACACGTGTATGATATTTTAGTAGTATGAGTGTGAAGTTGATATGAATTAGATAAATGTGGTAGGGGCAATTTGTCTGGTTTGTCATACCAACTCTACAAACAAATCATTTCTACACATTTGAATGTGTTGCTGCAGCTCAGCACCTCTTCACATCACTTCTACATCTACATACATTTACCTCTTCCTGCGATTTAATTCACATCAACCACCACTTTTAGTAATAACGCATTGCCTGCGACTGCAACCCTCGTCTACATATCTAAACAACTTCAAACATAATCATCACCTCTTTCCCTACATTCCATTCTATTCATGCTCATATTTTTTCTGACTTTTTTATGTTGGAAACAAGTAAATTTCAAAACTTGTATGCATACTTACAGACAATTTCGTGTGTATTCGTCTAAATTTTGAACTCTAATGAGTAGATATTGTGGAGTGACACGTTTTGCAATCATTCGACAGAACGGTATACCGACGTATGGACACCGTTCTGTTTTCCAGGGCCACAATTCACATCTCCAATAAAAACATTTAAAAACAAGTAAGGACGGTACTGTCTTCGGCTGTGCCGAAGACTTCATACCTTTCATGAATGGGGCTGAACAATAATCTTATCCCGTTCGTAATCTCCAAATAATAGGATGTATAAGATAGGAAATATATAGTGAACAGATGTACATACCTAAACGATTTTAAGATAAATATAAAATAAAAAATGGCAAAAACCCCCTTATCTGAACGATCGGTTGTATGGGATAGGTATATTCTATATACATATAGCTCCGATCAAAGTGATTTTTTCAGGAAATCTTCTGATATATTAGAATAAATATCACCAAGTTTAACGTTTTAATATTGGAAACTAAGGAGAAATCTTTTTATCTGAACGATCAGTTGTATGGGTATATACTATATATTGCTCCGATCAAAGTGATTTTTTCAGGATATCTTGTATGATATATTAGAATATATATCACCAAGTTTCATGTTTATACTTTCTAAATTGCGGCAGAAATGACCAAAATCGTCTTATCTGAACGATCGGTTGTATGGGAGATATATGTTATAGTGGTCCGATCCTATCGGATCCAACAAATGTTTAATATAATACAAAAATGCATCCTTGTGCCAAATTTCATTGAGATATCTCAAAATTTGAGGGACTAGTTTTCGTTCAAACAGACAGACGGGCGGACAGACGGACATGGCTATATCAACCCAGTTCGTCGCCCTGATCAATTCGGTATACTTAATGGTGAGTCTATCTTCTATATTTCTCAACGTTACAAACATCGGACCAAAGTTAATATACCATTTCATGTTCATGAAAGGTATAAAAAACATAGAAAAACTTTGTGCCACAACTAACCGCAGTAGACATATGTATGTATGTATTTAAAAAGTAATTTTTATCCGTTTGTTTGTAAACATCTTTGCTCGCGATATGAAGGAATCCTGAATGTTAACGTAATGTGTAAGCGTAAGCGTAGTATTTTTATGAGGGATACATGTAAAATGTAAATGCAGGCGCTGGTATTGGTATATTGTATGGAGTACTAGAGAATGTGTAAGGGTAGGAGTAGTGTGTAGTAATAGCATACTATAAGATGTAATGCTTCATCCAGTCAAAAGCCAAACTACTTAGCGAACATTGTCAGTATCTGAGTAAATCATTGACTAGAATTTTGAAGATATGTTGATATTATCTTTTTATATTTTACGATTGAAATAACAGCAAAATGAATTTTAACTAATTAAGCATGATATCAACAAGTATAAGACAACCGTACCATAAACAAATTTCTTAACTAGAAGGATGTTAAAGTATGTACCGACTTGTATATCGAAAGGCACTTACATAGGTGATGCCTAGATCGACTAATTTGTCAAGTAATGTGACCTAGATTCATAGGCTGAGTAGTATACTAAAGGATATTGTGGTCTTGCAGGAATTAACTAGCATGTCAAATACTATGATGCTGATAGCACTGATTAGCAATTGATATTTCGGAAGGCATCATCGGGTTGAAAAGGCCAGTCGCTGATATGGAAAGAGACAGCGCTCAAACTAGTATAAAACAAGTAGGTTTTATTGCAGGAAGATAGAGAGAATGTAGGCACGAATTTTCTCACAAAGCCTCTGAGCATGTACACAATTTGTTTGCATGCATGTGCACGAAAAGATACGTTCCTGTTTTGTTGAAAGTTAAGAGCCAGAGCTAATGGCAAACATAAGCAAATTCTTGATTTTTATAACTAATACAAAACAAAGCACACGGTTAATTTTAATTTAAATTTTGTTTCATTTTAGCGTTTTGTTGTTTGGTCTTTGTACATTATTTGGTCAAATTTATGGGAAATAACAAAGAGCTTACAAAGAAAGCAAAAATAATTAAATTAAAAAAATAAAAACTAAAAAATAACTTAAACTTAAATTAAATAAAATTAAATTAAATAACATAAGAAACAATAAAACTAATTAGAAAAAGTAAATAAAAAATTGATTAAATGTAGTAAAATTAAATGAAATAAAATCAATTCTCAATCGACGAGTTATCCGTTTGTTATTACACTATTTTTGATTTGTCGAAAAATTATAGATAAGTTATCGATTTGGTATCTGATTGTTACCATTTTCTTATCGCAGTGTTTTTGGGAGAGCTATCTATATGTTAGAAAAGGATATCAATATGTTTTATATATATAGATTTGTAATCGGAGTGTTACGAATTTATATTGGCATGTTATCGAAACGTTATCGATTAATATCGAAAGTGTATCGATTTGTTACACGAAAAGTCATCGATATCTTACAGAGAGTTACCATTTGTTTTCAACATGTGAACGACTTTTAACGCCTACTCATCTGTTTATTGTGACACAGATAGCTATAAGTCTTTAGCGTAAAAGCGATGGCACAAATGTAACACTTCTCTTCATCGTTAGCGTTAAGCTTATATAATATCGATACCAAGGTGATAAGAAGTGGACTATTATAATTATCTTTCAATAATAAACCGATTATAAAACAATAACTTGTCCGTATCGTTTTGTTACCGATAAGAATCTGACGGAGCTCTTCTCAAAAAGGCCAAAACCATTTGTTTCTGATAAGTATGTGTTTTCCAACCCCTGGGTGAGATTTAGTTACTTAAAAACGTTAGTTTCCTAAACGTACGCATGTATGTTTACACATCGAACCTTACGAGACTTGGTACTCACGCCTTTTTATATAGGATCATGTTTTATGTAGGATCTCCCATATAATAATAAGTATGAGACCACATGTGTCTATATGAAAGCACACTACCCCCCAAACACAAGCGCAAAATTATTTGCCAACCCTAATTTATACCAGTGCATATAGAATATAGATTAAGTTCCAAACTTACACAAAAGCTACACAAACAATGTTAAACTCACACCTAAATTATTGTTAAAAAGCCAAAACGCCTACACCCTTTAAATATCTCAGATTTTACAGAAACACATTCGCCTAATGACTAGAAATTTTGATAAGTTATTGCATGTGTTATCCCTGTAGGAAAATCAAAAGATATTGAGATAAAACGTTTGGTTTTGAATAATGATGAAGCTATCAGGACAAAGTACAGAATTTAACTTGAAGAAACGTAAAAACTGATTCATTTTGTTTTGTGGTTTTTCGAAATGGTATGTAGATATTTGATTGTATTTGAAAGATTTTCTATGTTTCACACAAGATTTCCCTTGTCAAATTTGCTTTGAAGAAGAACCGGTTTGGGCGTTGCGCCATCTTTAGTGTAATTTTTCTGTTCTTTTCGTATCGTTATTTGGTTTCCCCCTATGAAACCTTAATTAATCAATTGATCAACACGATTGTATCGTAAAGTTTGCATGGAATCAAGAATCGAAAGGAGTAGCAGAGATAAAGCCCTTATTATTTTAAATAAATAAAAAATATTTCTATTAAAAAACATTTGTTTAATTGTTTAGCATACAAGTACAGCAAATTATATCTTTCGTTGATTTTGGCTTTCTTCCCAGTCAGAAACAGTCCATATCCACAAATATCGTAAAACTGTAGGTCCGAGAAATTTGAAAAATTAATGGGCTTCTCCAAGACTTGACATGCAGGAAACAACTTTGGCAGATATATGTATAAGATAAAATTAAACTAATAATGAGATGAGTATATTACAGTATTCGGAACGAGCCCACTTTCATTCATCAGTCTAATTGACAAGGAAATGAACCTTTGTTGTTCAATAAGTGACTTGAGGATTTTGTGCAGACCCCATTAAATGATTGCATTTCTTTCCTTGTTCACGTCATAACAATGCTTCCAACGACCAAGTCGGCGGCACTTCCAGTTTTCATCATAAAAACTGTACAAATAATAGCTGACTTTCGGTTGAATTAATTAATATGTGTTGTTCATCTATTTTAGAAGAGACGAAGTAAATATAGGACAAGCGCATAATCCTCTGAAGAATTTTCAGGTATTCGATATCCTGGAGCAAGTAGCTCCATAAGATTGTTCTTGTTCCGGTTCGTCTTATTTGGCAACAGGGCCTAGACTTCTGTTCGAATCCTATTTAAAAAGGAATATAAAGGTTGATACACATTTTTTCGTACAACAATCTCCCATTCCCCCAGGAAAGGAGGCAAGTGGGGACTCATTTTGCTTTCTATCTGCTGAAATGCAATAAACGTGTGAAACATTTTTTTCCCAAGTCATGCAACGGTAATTACTATAAAGTCCTCAAAACAAAATAAATACAAGGCGTCGATGTATCTCAGAGAACATTTGTGCCGAGCTTTTGTTCCAATTGCTCCGTGCTAATATTTCCTGCAAATTAGAGGAACGAGCCCAAATGTTTATGCCTCCTATGAGTGGTATCTAAAACGCACTGAGAAACTTTGGCAGAAAATAAATACCGAGGGCGGACACGTTTTGTCTTTATACATGAAAAAATTCGGGCATCGATGGTCTTTGAGCGTAGGACCTTCGTGTGGTAGGCGAGCACTAAGTCCATAACAGAACAAAGAATGACGCATGCTAAGCTAAAAATTGATCGGGTTGTTAAGCGGTGTTTAATTTATTCTTTAGATATTATCGCCTAAGCATCAACGCCGATACGTCACACTTAAACTTTTCAGCAGCAAATTTTATATTCCTACAGGTAATGATATTGAGAAGGACTTATATTTTTTTACATTTATATATGCATATGTAGTTGTGTATCACTGGTATTCTCCTTTTTACAAAATTAATTTCTATTTGTCTTACATAAACTTCACTTCAGTCAGATTGCCGTCTTCTCCAAGAGCCTTTTAATTTTTTATATAGTAAATTTGCTAGCAGACACATGTAAAATTCTGATCGAAAAGGAAACCGATATGTCATACTAACTCAGATCCCTGCACAACTGCAGTTCTATTATGAGAGCTAAACAAAGACATCAGTTGTGTCTGCATCTCTCTCTCTTTTGATGTGACACATGGCATGAGTGCCTGCTCATCAGCAGAGGCTCCTCAACGTTAACGCTACTTATTATGACTAAAACCAGAACAAAGCAGGCTTTCATATCTCACGCCTAAACTCTATTACATGTTTTCATCTTATTTGAATTTTCTTGTTATAGATTTCACTTTTACTTGTGCACAGACTTTTGTCCATAAACATCAAGAGTCGATGATTTTTTTCTATATTTACTTGCTTAAATACATATGTACATACATACGTAGGTATATCCACTACATTGTTTAAGAGGTTTCATTTTTTTTTAGTCTTTTTCTAACTTGCACTTTCTCGCAGTAGAATTTTATTGTCTTCAAGTTGTCAATAGCTGCTAGGGCAATCGTCTTGTCGAGCAAAGGCTAAGTGCCTTTGCCTTGTAGATATGAAAATCATGGACTTTGTTGGTAATGGCATTCCTGTTTTATTTTTGCCCACGCTAGCCAACAATAAAAAGCACCAAAGCGAACTAGAAGTTTTGAAATAATTGAGATCACTGGATAAGCATGATACTTAGCTGTGGTAATGTTGAAGATGGAAGTCCCGATTAAATATTATAATTATAATTAAAATTTTAATTCGATCTTAATTCTGAAATGCACTTTCAACTTTCTCAAATTGAAAAATTTTATTACAACAAATGTACTTAAGCGAAGTTTTCGATATATGTCAAATAATTAATAGATCGGTAATTTATTATATATTTATTTATTTATTACAGTTTAATTAAGCCTACTTATATCTATTTACAATGTATATATATATATAATAATCGTAACTAGACTAACATATATTCTAACCTAGTTAATCTATGAACTACCATAAAGTGTTGAACTGTTGCAGACCTCCGAATCATGCCAATACTATTTTGATGCCAGCTATTTTTGGTATGAAGGCCGTTTACGAATAAGCACGAAGGCGACATCCGAACAGCGATGCACTGATATGATCTAGTGATGCGTTGCAGTATGTGCTTCGGCGACTTTTACGCATGTTCGTAAAGCGCGAAGGCAACATCCGAACGGCGATGCAAGATATGATCGAGTGATGCGTTGCAGTATGTACTTCGGCGATTTATTGTATGCGCACGAGAGCTTGGAAGGAAATTTTGGAAGACGCTTCATATCAGAATACTTAGCAGGCATACATTTTATTGATTCTATGCAAGCCTACCTATACAGTACTAAATTGGTAGTGTTTACAATAAATATACAATTTTTTTTAATCTATTGGCATTTCATGATTTGATATCATTAGGTAGCTCATTATAGCATTTTAATCCTTTATAAGACAAGTTACATTTGTCTGCTTCAGTTTTGTAAGCAGGTAGGTTGAAGCTATTTTTGCTTCGAGTATTTACAGAATGCATGATCTTTTACATATTGATGTTACTCTTAAGTAGGCAAATTAACATCTATATGTTCTTAATAAATTTCATAGTAAAATAAAAAAGTTGCTGTCTAATGCTTAGTCAATTTAGAGCAGAGAGCATGTCTCTGATAGTGTGTCATAGAGTTTTTTAAGAATAAATTCCATAGCTCGGTTCTGTTGCTTTTTGTAGCTTCTATATATGACTACTCGCAATATGAAAAATATAGTCGGGCAGTAAATAAAATGTGTTCGATTATTGATCTGTAAACCATTACCTAGTATTGTTATTAAATATTTGCAGGTTTTTTTTGTAAAATATATTTTTTAGCTATTTTTCCTACTGTATAATCAACGTGCTCATTGAAATTGCGTTTATCACCTATTTTTTTCCAAATATTTCATGGTGATGACTTTTTTCGATTAGTTCGTGGGTGGTTAATATTTAAATTCTGCAGGTCACTATCACAGGAAATTTCGTCTGGAAATGACCATAAATTGGTTTTGTTGACATTCAATTTAAGTCTGTTCACGCATAACCAACCATAAATAATATTAGATCTTCTTTCTACTTAGTATATATTCAGTTATATTGTCTCCACTAAGCATCAGTAGAGTATCATCCGCGAAGGGTTTAATATCACAGTACTTTATGGAGTTAGTTATATCATTGATATAAATATTGAACAGTATTGGTGACAGCACCGATCCTTGCGGAAGGCCAACTGGTACCTCTCTATTTTCCAACTATTGTTCTTTGATTTCTATTAATGAGGAAGTCTTCAAACTATTTTGATTCATTACCAGTGACACCTATGTTGCCTAGCTTTTTTATTAGTAGCTTTTGGTCTATCATCTCAAATGCACGTTTTAAATCTAAAAATACAGCTATAATATGTTTATTCCTACTTAAATCTTCTTTCCAGTTCGCTATATCTAAATTCAAAGCACTTTCACAGGAATGTTTCTTTCGGAAAGCAGATTGCTGGGGTATAATAATTTCTTTATCTTCTAAGTATTTTACATGTTGGTTTTTTACGACTGTTTCTAGAATTTTCTCGTCACATTGTAACGTATTAATTGGTCTGATCTCACCCGCTCTAATGGTGTTTTTAACCTTTTCTATCGGCACTATTACGGAAGATTTCCATAAATTAGGAACTATACCTGTTTCTAAGCTTTAATTAACAATTTGAGCGTAAAAAAACCCTGTCTTTAACAACTCCTTTCGAAATGAGATTTTTCCCATGCCAATACAAAGTTTCACGTTTTTTGTTGTCTACATGAGATAGCTGTGACGATAAATCACATATCTGAACAACAGATTGTATGGGATATGTACTATATACACAACTGATCTATACAATTTTTTCAGACAGTAATCGTATATATACAATGACATCTGGTGAAATTTTGAGCTAACACCTAATTGATTGAGGGAGATATGGCAAAAAACCTCTTTTCTATAAAGTCGGTAGTATGGGAGATAGGACGAGTTTGCGTTCAAACAGACAAACGGGCGTGGCTTAATCAACTCAGATCATTATCCTGTTAGTTTCGGATACATATTGGGTCTCTTCCGCTTAAATGACTTACAACTTTGAGAATAGTTACGAACTTAATACACATTTTCGTTTTCGTGAAAAAATTATAGGGCAACTTACTCAAACCAGCAAAGATCGTAAATGAAAATGTTCGTTCTTTGCGAGGTTTCTGTACGAGTTTTTGCGATTTTGACTAAGTTGCGGTGGTTAGCCTTTTCGAGCTAACAAAACAAGTATGCATATTTCCGTTTACCAATTTCATACGATATGCTGTTATTCCCTGGGGTTGTATGGTTGTAAAAATCCGACTTGGTATGTGTGAGAACCGAACAAGGTCAGAATTCTACGCGCATATTATTCAGGCAACGGTCGAAATGCAATTCTCAGGTGCTTTGCAAATAGGAAACAAGTTGCAAATTACGTTTGTGAAGAGTTTGGTAACGTCTATACTAAAATTTAAAACATTTGAGAATTTTCCTTCCATAATTTGGTTTAGAATTGATTCACTGTTGCAAGTAAAAATTCCCACCTTTGAGAAACTTGTATATTTTTAAAGCAGTAATGCTCAAAAGTCCTGCTCTGCTAAAGCAGTATTTCTTGACATGAAGGATTATCAAATGAAGCACCTGCCAACTTATCTCGCCTGATCATGCTTTCGCATTACTGCAGAACACAAGAATAAGTGCACGCTATTTCTCCGCTTTATAGCCATCTCAGCGAGGCCCCCGGTACTTTAGTTAGGTAGAATTAAAATACAACTGTTTGCTGCCATAACTGAAGCTATCAGCCTTTGTTTTTATATTTTAATCTATAGGCCTAGCCCGCGCGATCAGAGCTTAGAAATCTCGACTACTGATGAGAGGCAAAGCTGCAGAATCTGTGTTAGTCCAAACGAACCCATAATCAAATATTAAACAGAGTTGTACAATTGGCGCACCAATTTGTAGGAAAAGTCAAAAAGTAGCACGATGCAAATTGGAAACGAAGTTTGTTGAATATTTTGAAAAAACCTAGAAATTGTAATCAATTCTACTAATGAGCTTTTTTGAAAATTGAATAAGTACTCAAACCGAACCATTTGAGATAATTACACGTACTATGTATTTAGTGAAAGCGAAATTCATGTCTTAAGAAACTTTTGACTCGAGTGGTTTTGTTACTGGAAAAAAAAACCAATTCACCTCATGCGTCAAGTTTAATTGCACACAAAACACCCCAGCAAAGGCAAAATCACTTAACACGCCGGCGACATGCACTTGAGTGCACAAAAGGGCCCAAATGCACACATGCATTTGCCGCCCCACACACGGTCCCACACATAAATGCACCCTTTGATAAAAAAACTCACACTTACCTACAGACATGAAGGCCGCAATATGCATACATAAATAAGCATATTCATCCAAGCATATCTCCGTAAGTAAACACCCGTGAGCTGACATAACTGTATTTAGTATTGACAAACGTTGTGCGCTGCTGCCTGCTGCTTTCTAATGCAACGCTGCATTAGAGTATGAGTTAGCGCTGCCACATAGCGTAGTTGCTGCATTGTGGAAGACAAAACTGCCCCCACCAATTTAAGGCGAAATAAAATCACGAACGCAGCAATGAAATAAAATTTCAAAGGCACACCAATACAAGCGTGCAGTGTACATTAGGGTGGTTTCAATACTGCTATTAGATTTAGCAAAACTACTCGCGACTGCTAGAAAATTATTATTATATATATTTTTTTATTTAAGTAACTATATTTTGGTCTAGGGTTAACATTTTAAGAAAAACTACTTAAAAATTATTTACCAGGTTGATTCCAAAGAAGCTCTATCGATTTTGTTGCATGCTATTTAATTTGCTAGAGCAAATTTTTGATGATAGTTTGAGCGAAATTTTTGTCTCATCCCGTAAGAGGATTCAGAGAAGATATTAGGTGAAATTCGAATAAGGAGGGCTTTATTGGATTTTCGGCGATTCGAAATCACCCAATCTAAAAAGTTTTCAACAATCATTTTCACAACAAGTTTCAGAATTTTTTTCAAAAATGTCCTAACTGGGCTCAAGTTCAATATATTTTAGACATACGCCAGAACGTTTAAGGAAAAAATTAAACAATAAAGTGTTCATCAACCGATTTCTGAGATAAGGTGGTTTTAAAACAAAAACTTTATAATGAAGTTGTTCAAAAATTTTGTCATTTTCGTTTTCGAATTGGCAGCGGGGATAGGATAATATTCCACTCAGCTGTCGATTTAGTGTTTATGCCATTTTTATATTTTTTATTTGGAAAAGTCTTGATAAGAAAGGCTTTCCTTGAGATCCCAAGGGCCACCGTAAAAAGTTTTTGCTAAAAGTATCAAAACAAGTTTCTGGCTTCAAAAAACTATCCAGTTTCATAAATAGAAATTTTCAAAAGGGTTATCAGTTCCTTAACAACTAACCAGTTTAAAGATATCGAGAAGTTCACCAGCTCCAAGAAAGGTAAAAGCTTCCTAATAGGTAATTAGTTGTAGAAAGCAATATTTTCCAAATTATTTAAATATAGGAGGATTAAAACAGGACCGGTTCCCAACTAGGCCAAATAACAAAGAAGTTGACTGTTATAAAACCTAATTTGATCCAAAAAAGCTGCGTTTTAAAAAGTGACCGGTTTCAAAAAGTTTTCGGTTCTAAAAACTTGTCGGGTTCCAAAAAATGTTTAAACGTAACAAACGTAACAGTTTAAAAATTAACGGTTCGAAAAACGTGACCCTTTCCAAAAAAGTTTAAAACGTAACAGTTTAAAAGTTAACGGTTCCAAATATATTCGGTCCCATAAATGTGACCGGTTCCAAAAACGTTTAAAACGTAACAGTTTAAAAGTTAATGGTCCAAAAAGTATTTGGTTCCAAGAATTTGGACGTAACAGTTTAAAAGTTAACGGTTTCCAACAAGAAACAAGTTGTAAACAAGAAACCGCTTCTAAAGAAGAGACCGGTTCGAAAAATGTTTAGGACGTAACAGTTTAAAAGTTAACGGTTGCCAACAAGAAACGGTTGTAAACAAGAGACCGGTTCTAGACAAGAAACCGGTTTAAACAAGAAATCAGTTTTAAACAAGAAACCGATTTTAGACAAGAATCATTTCTAAACAAGAAACCAACTCTAAATAAGAAACCGGCTCAAGCAATAGACCGGTTATAAACAAGAAACCACCTCTAAACAGGAAACAGGTTCACGGTTTCGAAAAATGTAACTCTTTTAAACAAGTAACCGAATCAAAAAAAATAGCCGTTTCCAACAGTACGCGGTTTAAAAACGAAACCGGTTCCGAAAAATTTACCGGTCCATACACAACAAGTAAAAACCTTAAAAAATTTGACTTATTGATGATATTGGAAAAACTAAAAAAAAATTATAAATAAGGCACACCCTAATGCATATATACATATAACTAAGCAAAGTGGAAAATGCTTTAGCAAATAAGAAGAATTATACATTCAACACGGTTAAAATTTGTACGCTTGCTGAGTGAAAGTGAAACGAATCAGACGCAGCAACTTACGAAGACAACGTCGGCAGCATCTATTGAAATGTTAAGGTATCAGCTGTTTTTTTGCTACCACCTTGCTAAGCCCCACCCCTTTTTTTCCACAAGAGTGCAGTTGAAGCAAAGGCCTAAACTCCATTATACTTGCACATTGAAGCCAGTAAACTTGCAGGCAGTAAACATTAACCAACAGTGCATTAGATGACGACAACGGCAAGAAAAGTTTCATCTCAGTAGAACAATACAAAAACTGTAAGGGTTCCTGCTAAAACTGAAGGAGCGTAATGGAAAGTGGTAGCCGGACGGACGAAGGCCACTTGAATCAAGGAATATATATTCCGCGCGAATGCGTTGCAATACGTCTTCCCTCTCAATATTCAGCACACACACCAACCCATCGCTGCATCACCCACCAAGGCAGCTCATTGTGCTTGTTTTGCCCTCGTTTGGGGTTGCGATCGTCTTGTGTGAAATCACCAACAAGCCGTATATCCTTAGCAGCATGTGCTTCAGACGTTACGGCAGACATGTCTGCTATGGCATGATGCGCTCATTAAGTCGGTAAAAAACAAAAGTATGTTGCAATCGGCGAAAAGGGTTGATAGTGCAAGTGCATTCATTGCCAAGGTGTCGAAGGAAGAGAAATTGTGGAGATTCTTTAAGTATTCATATATGCACACATGTATTTTGGTTTAAATATGTAAAGTGTTTAGAAGTGAGTGTGTGTGGAGATGGGTTTAGTGGTTGAGGCTCATGTGCTTAGCAACCCCTAAGCAGATGCGCTTAAACTTTCGTGGTGTTGTTGGGTGACCTGTGTTGGCAATTGCACGCTACCACACGGCAGAAAGTGAAAAACTTTGCAGCTCGTCTGAGCAAACAAAGCGAAAGCGAAAGGACGAAAAAAGTGGGATATATTAATGATGACTTTGGGGAGTTATGTGCATTTATGATTTCTTGTTTTCCACGTTCCCTTGTCTTATTTGCTGTTGTGGGTTATTAAAATTACTGTGAGCCGAACACAAATGAAGAAAAAGGAAAGACTATTTAAACGCAGTGAAACTGGTTCGAATTTTCCGTAATTTTTGGTTTCCTTTCCTTTTTTGATCTCACAGAAATACACCATATCGCCAGCGAAATCTTTATTTTCAGCGACAGCCAGGCTGCAATCAAATCCCTTGGCTTTTACTCGTTCAATTCTGAACTTACATTTACTGTCACCGATGTTTTCAAAAGATGGCCAAACAGACGGTGTACACCTCGGGACACAGTGACATCAAGGGAAACAGCATTGCAGACGATCTCGCTAGGCAGAGTACGACCAGGCAGATTCTTCCCGACAAAACACGCTTGGGTATGCCCCTGACTAGACGCGGTTAGAACAAATTACGCGTCTAATGCTCCGATTGTTAGAGCTTTAAAAGAGTTTAATATGCTTTCAAATCCTGTGAGTCTGGACATTTTTCCTACAAAATACATATTTAAATCTTTTTAAATAATTTATATACGTAAACTTATAGTTAGTTTTTAGTTTTTACGCTTAAATACTAGTACGTCTATTTCTTTTCTTGAAATCTGTGTTATATTTTTATATTTTCTAGACTAATATGAGATAAATAAATAAATATTAAGCCGACGTAAGTTGGCTACTAGCTCTGGGGTATCAGACATCAAAGCAAACCCGGCCAAAATGGGATTTTAAAAGATACCGTCGCAGATACACCCAAGGCATGTATTAAATTTCCACGTTTGTACAAATAATAACTGGCACTACTTACGGGTAGACATACATAAAGGTTTGGAGCGCCATCGTCGTTGCTGCAATAATTGTTAAGAAGATGAAAAGGAGAGAACGGTGTATCACCATTATTGATGTCGGTAGGTTCTTCGACCGTTGCTGTTGTTGTAGCGATAAAAACATCGATGTTGATGGTCCTCTGCCGGATAATTATCCGGTACGTTTCGGTAACAAGCACCATTAAACTAGTCCGATCATCTCGGTCACGATTTAATATGACCACATTGTACCTTTTAGACCATTCCGCTCCCCAAACGCTAGTCTTGGGATCTCCAGAACCTGGCCTGCTAAAAATATGTATGCTACATTCATATTTGTAACAGAATTCCCCTCGCGTAGATGAACTGGAGAGTTACGGAAGCTCTGAAGCTGTAAAGCCGTGATTTGCGCGTATCGAACCCTCTTACTTTATTGTACTAGCCCGGCTAACTTGAGAAATATTTCGAGCTTTCTAAATCAGCCCAATCGCCCATTGCTTGAGAAATTCAGGTCACTAGAGCTTTTACTTCTGTACATATAAATGCATATCTGCCACTGTATTAGCACGCGCGTGTTTCAATCAGCGCAATAATGCAACGCAGAGCATCGTTATACTTTTTTTCTAGTTTTCCTGCTCTACATTGTACGATATTAATAGAGGTTGGAGCTGTAAAAACATAAAACTAAATTACGAAATCATGTTTTTATGGTATCGTTGCCAACCCCACATGTACAGGCATAAAAACTCTACCAACAATTCGGCCAAAACTTGCAAAATGACAGATACTCCATACTACATGTACATTGTAAGTGTGTGTGAAATAGGTCAGTCCCATATGTTACGCTATAAAGTGTTCGATAAAAATGATATCTTGTTGTCTTTACTTCATGCATGAGCTTATTCGACGACGAGCTCTTTCGTCATCCCCAGATACTGCATAACCTGCTGAAAACACTAGCTCTTACAATATTCTCGATGGTTATTAAATTTTAATGTGCCCGTATCAATATGCATGTGCTTAGAAAATATAAAATAAAAATTCGCGGCCAGTTCGATGTGTCGCGGCTGTCCAAAAGCAAAGGAGAAGACGAAAGGAAATGAAGCAAAAGGGAGGGAAAGACATGGAAATGAAGAAAAGAAGGGAAGAAAAAGAAAAGGTTGGAAATCAAATGAGAAACCAGGGCAAAACTGGAACTGAAACCTGAACAGAACTTGAACCGAAACCGACCCGTAGTCACACATAAACCAGAATAGAAACTAAAAACTAGACTGCAGAACGATATTGGAGCGAAAACGGAACTGACGGGACCTTAACCATAGTCGAAAACGAAATTTAAGCCATATCAACACCAAACTAGGAGCTTAACCAATTTGGAGCTGAAGACGGAACCGAAACCGAAAGTAATCCCATATTAACAACAAACTAGAACTCTAACAGACTTGGAGCTGTAACCGGAGCTGTGGCCTTAACCTTGACAGAAACCTGAGCCGCTTCCCAACCTAAAACCCGATTCCAAACTCATATCGATTCTGGAGTCGAAATCAGAAGACGAAACTAATCCGCACCGTAACAGGGGCTTAAATTGGAGCGAAACCCGAACCGATACGAAAGCAAAAATACCAAAATGGGTAAAAGTAAGACCAAAACTTGGGATCGCAACCAGAACCGAGTCTTAAATAAGAACCAGAACAGATTTCTAGGCTGAAACCACAGCTGAACCGAAACCAAAACTAACCTCAAAATCAAAATTTAGTAATGTAAGTTTTAAATAAATGCAATTTCCTCAGTCTGACCGGACCACTGTACAATGGGTGAGCACTTGTGACTATAAATCACATGAAACTTTATAAGCACCTCTTTAGTTGGTTAGCTATCGTGATGGACGGCCGGAAATACAGGTCCAAAGTAGCGCTCACTGCATGCACCCAAGTCAAAAAATTGCTTATGAAATAGAAAACTTACAAAGCATAAAAGATCAATCTGTATGAAGTTTAAAAGTTGTTGCTTAAATAAAGTCAAAGAATTTTGCGTTGCGTGTGGTGCAGTGCGTGTGTGTAGAATTAATGCCTGTGTGTTTCACAGTTAATACGTTTTACTTCGTTGTCCCTGTGTATTGTGTGAAATAAACAATAAACGAATAAGCAATAAACTTACAATTTTGGTTTCTCGGTAAATTTCGTGGTCTAAGCTAATTGTGAATACTCGTTCAAAGTTTTAAATTTCGAGCACCCTGTGCCTTATTATATACCGTTGTAATTAGCTGAGATTACAACCCGAAGCTTTATTTTTCGTAATTGCACAAAGCGCTTAATTATAGCTGCAAGGCTTTTTATAACGGTTATTTGATGCATAAAAAGCTCGCTTAAATATCAAAATATTATAGCAGACAACATAAAAGCGCCGTTGGCAGATAACTTACACAGCTTTATGCTTGGAAGCATGTGATTCGAGCGAGAACTTGTAGAAAAGTCGTGCAAGTTCGAAACAAGTTAAAAAAAAGCTTCGTTCGGTTCTCATACACAGCGTTGCCATTTTGATAAAATTCTCTTTAGTCTTTTTTGAGAGACTTTTTTAGTCGTTTGATATTTTTTTCATTATAAAATGCGCTATTTTGAAACCTTATTCTGATTTTGATAGTTGATGGAAAAATTGTATACTAACAAGTGAGATCATAACATTTTTATACCCCACGCGTACCTATAGACGGGGGGATTATAACCTTAAGTGGATAACCATAGTGTATGTATTGGCATAAGGGAACCGAAGTGGATATAGGCTTCCTTATATCAAAATTAACAGTATCGAAAACAATTTGGATTCAGCCATGTCAGCCCGTCCTTCTCAGATATTTTTACAAAACTTGGTATTGAAAATGGGCGAAATCGATGGATAAGAACGCAAAGAATTTAAAAGCCAAAAATTCTAAGCCCTTCAAGATATCATGCTGAAATTAGGCAAATTGGTTGTTACGTGTCGTTATTCATTTACTTTATGAAAATCGTGGTGGGGGTAGTGCACTAAATTTTTAATGTATTACACTTTATTGGAAAAATTTGAGTGCGCATTTCTTTTTTCAACTCAGTGATGGTGCTGCCTTCATGCACTACGACTAAAAAAAAATTACAGCAATCATTTCATTTTAATGCGTCACCCAAATGAATGAACTAAAATTTGTATGCACTAAGCTGAAGCTAACAATATTTTCATAAGCAACTAAGTTTTAATTTTAGTAAAAATTTTTTAGCTTCACTACCATTATACTGCCGTCCATGGCAAAGAGGCAGTAAAGTGTAAAAAGTGAAATCAGAGCAATATAAAATGCAGTTTTAAATTTTTTAAATAAAATAAAAATGAAACCTAAGTACAGTTTTTTTTCATAGACGAGTTTGACTAATACTGCTTTTATGCTTTGAAATCATTCTTACAGTAAACTTTTATTATAATGGTATATAAATGTTAAATTATAACATTTCTATGTATAATCCATTTTCACAGAATAAAAGCAGTATATTAAACTGCTTTCTTGTCTTAGATTTACTTCACTTTATTACAAAATTGTTCCCAAATTATAAAATAAAAGAAACCAAATTTAACAAAATTTAGTAAGAACATTTCATTTAATGTTCTGGACAAATTGTTGGTTTAACTTTTTTCACTTTTTTTAAATGCCAAACAAATAAAATGTTTATGAAATTAGTGAAAAAATATTTCGAAAAGTTTTGAAATCGCCTTTTATGTACTTATGTACATATATGGCAAAGAAATGAGTTGCCAATATAGTGGATGCCTCAACACGTCCTATTTTTGCAAAGGGACAAAGGACAAGACCTTTTTTCTTAACCTAATTAAGAAGCGAATGTTGGAGACCACCCCTTTTGATTTTTCATTCATCCTTCTTCACTTGATCCTTAACCCTTAAATATGTTGAAACTTCACTTTATAAGAGATCAGCAGTCTAAAGTGTTCTCGCCACTGCGGAAAAAAATTATCTTGGAGGCATTCTTTGGTTTGGTTTGGCCCTTTTCCTCGCGGGTGGAAAATAAATTCGTTAATTAGTTCTTAACCGTTTAGGAGATTTTGGTCGTTGCGTAACAAGTCACTCCAGCTAACCCTGTTTCGCGATAACTGACGCCAACAGGGGGCACCAAGAGAGATCAAAGTCTTCCCCCACCTGCTTCTCCGGACCCAGTGGAGATCACCCCATAACTTGCCCACGCCAGCAAAAATGCTGTAGCTCTTTACAGCTTAGCTAAACATCATCGTCCAGTTGGAGTATGATAGTTCGTGGAGGCTGAATTTTACCAGCTAAACGGCTAAAGTCTGCCGCCGTGGGGTAGAGCTAGTGTGTTGGCGTGTCCATCAAAAATGTTTAAGAAAATTTGTATAAATGGTATCGGTTGTCCTTCGGCATTACTTTGGCACAAAAACTTGGTCCGTCTTAGCAAATAAAGTTTTGGGTCGGCATAAAACATGTATTTAGGTGAGCCAGTTTGTAGAAAAAGGAGTACATGATACGTAGCCTTCGAATTGGATGAAAAGCTAGGCCTCAATCATGTCGGATATATATCACACCTAATTGTTATTATTAGTAAATAACTCGTACGTACACCTTGGCGGTTAGTCGGGTTTTTCTTCACGTCGCGCAGACGCAGATACATTTCTAAACAATTTGTTGAAGAAAATTCCTCAGAAGAGGATCGTGGCCTGATGCTTCTTTTTGCGGGAAACTACAACAAAATTCTAGAATTGAAAATTCTGGAATGCGGCTGACCGTTGAAATTTTTTTTTCCAACCAAAAAAAGTTGTTTCCATCAATAAAAAAGTAAGGAAGGTTAAGTTCGGGTGTAACCGAACATTAAATACTCAGTTGAGAGCTATGGTGACAACATAAGGGATAATAACCATGTAGGAAAATGAACCGAGGGTAATCCTGGAATGTGTTTGTATGATATGTGTATCAAATGAAAGGTATTAAAGAGTATTTCATGAGGGAGTGGGCCATAGTTCTATAGGTGGACGCCATTTAGGGATATCGCCATAAAGGTGGACCAGGGCTAACTCTAGAATTTGTTTGTACGATAAGGGTATCAAATGAAAGATGTTAATGAGAATTTATTTTTTTCTAAAGTTATATTTTGCGTTAATAAACCAATCCAATTGCCATGTTTCATCCATTTTTTCGTATTTGGTATAGAATTATGGCATTTTTTTTTCGTAATTTTCGATATCGAAAAAATGGGCGTGGTCATAGTCGGATTTCGGCAATTTTTTATACCAATACAAAGTGAGTTCATGTAAGCACGTGAACTGAGTTTAGTAAAGATATATCAATTTTTGCTCAAGTTATCGTGTTAACGGCCGAGCTGAAGGACAGACGGTAGACTGTGTATAAAAACTGGGCGTGGCTTCAACCGATTTCGCAGAAATAAGTTATCGTCCTAGAATCTAAGCCCCTGCCAAATTTCACAAGGATTGGTAAATTTTTGTTCGACTTATGGCATTAAAAGTATACTAGACAAATTAAATGAAAAAGGGCGGATCCACGCCCATTTTGAAATTTTCTTTTATTTTTGTATTTTGTTGCACCATATCATTACTGGAGTTGAATGTTGACATAATTTACTTCTACACTGTAAAGATATTAAATTTTTTGTTAAAATTTGATTTGAAAAACAATTTTTTTTTAAAGTGGGCGTGGTCGTTCTCCAATTTTGCTAATTTTTATTAAGCATACATATAGTAATAGGATTAACGTTTCTGCCAAATTTCATCATGATATCTTCAACGACTGCCAAATTACAGCTTGAAAAATTTTAAATTACCTTCTTTTAAAAGTGGGCGGTGACACGCCCGTTGTCCAAAATTTTACTAATTTTCTATTCTGCGTCATAAGATCAACTCACTTACCAAGTTTCATCGCCTTATCCGTCTTTAGTAATGAATTATCGCACTTTTTCGGTTTTTCGAAATTTTCGATATCGAAAAAGTGGGCGTGGTTGTAGTCCGATATCGTTCATTTTAAATGAGATGAGTGCTCAGGAACCTACATACCAAATTTCATCAAGATACCTCAAAATTTACTCAAGTTATCGTGTTAGCGGACGGACGGACGGACGGACATGGTTCAATCCAATTTTTTTTCGATCCTGATGATTTTGATATATGGAAGTCTATATCTATCTCGATTCCTTTATACCTGTACAACCAACCGTTATCCAATCAAAGTTAATATACTCTGTGAGCTCTGCTCAACTGAGTATAAAAATGCGGTTTTGGATAAAATATCATAATATTGATGTTAGAACACAAAAATATATTACTGTTTGTTATATTTTTGTTATGAAAACAAAACCAAAATAAAAATGTGAGAGCAGTGACAGTTTTAAAAAATTTTTTAAACGTCATTTGCCTCTCACCGGTTTTACCTTGTAATATTTGTATCATGGTACGATATACCACCGAAGAGATTAAGACCGAGCTTCTCCTCCAATTTGGGTCGTGCCCCTTTTAATTTTTCCCACAAACTGGCCTGATGGAACCTTCACGTTTTACACCTGGGAGAATGCATGTGCAAGGCAGAGGAGTTTTCACTGAGAAGCTTTTAATGGCAGAAAGGCACTCGGGGTGTTTGCCGAATCACTGCCGAGGGGCGAACCAGCTAAGAAAATTTGTTATCTAATTGAAAAAAACTTGTTTGGCCGTGAACCGAGGATGTTCAGTGTGGCAGGCTACAACCACATCACGGCAGCAGCCCTATAATTTACATTCAGGATGTATGTAGATTCCAAAGAGTAATGTGTATATTTTGTAGATAAGGCTGGTAGTCTGCTCTCACGATGTTCACCCCTTGAACCTGTCCCTTCACGAGAGATTGCGAAATATTTTTCCACCGTAAGGTCAAAAGTACTATCGGATTTCGTACCTGCGCTTAAAGAGAAGGAATGTTGGTGCGAAGACGCTCAAATGGCGGAAAATGCGTTTAAAGAGAAGGAATGTTGGTGCAAAGGCGCTCAAATAGCAGACAATGCGACACACGTGTTTCCAAACAAATGGAAGGGGTAGGGTTTGCGCCATACGCCAACGGTTCCCCAAGCTGCCAGATCAGTGTAATGTTATTCAGTCCGAAGCAGTGGTCAACTTAGAAGCACTTGTGGAAATAAGCTTAAATTGCTACTGTGATAACTTTTATATTAAAAGCAGCAATTAAGGCAAAAATCTCGCACAGCTCAAATAGCACAAAATGTTAGATAATTTAAGTGTAAAAGAATCAAGATATGGAGGAATATACATTAAAATTGGTTGCACGGGCAAATTGGAATAGATGAAAATAAAAACCTCATAAGCTTGCTAGGAGGGGCGCATCCCTCCAAGTTTTGAAACGATATCAAAAGATCACTCCAGCGATCATCACCGCCAGAACGCAGAGTCCCTGTTTACATCAAAAGGTAATGCCGTAGCAAGTGCATGTTTGCTTTTTGAACGCTTCTGTGTTTTTTCCATTGTATATTTTTTGAAATAAAATCCTATTATTGAAATTTATAATATTAACCACTGCCTTTTATTCATTTCATTTCATTTCATTTATAGTCTATGATTTCATTAATCTTACAGACTAGATGTACATTCATTCAACTTAAATGCTAATAAATTTATTTTATACATAATACGAGTAAAGCTTAGCGCTAAAGGACGCTCTCGGGAGTGCGAAGTCAAGCTCAAGGCTAAAAAAGATCTGTTATATTCACTGAGGGCCCTAGAGATTGGATCAAATTGTGATAGTTAGCTCCGATAACTTTCACGTGGAACGGATATTGGGCACGAAGGGTTCTGCTCGGGGACGTTGAAGCCAATTTTGCGCTAGTAGTTCCGGGCAGGCAACCCAACCACATATAAGATCATACACAAACAGCAGAGATTGAATATAACGTCTGGCCGCAAGCGACTTCATGTTTATGAGGGCACAGCGGGCGCGGTAAGAAGGTATTGGTTCTAAAAATTAAGCGGTTGGAGTGCGAATCGAGTGAAACTTTTCTGTACTCTTTCCAGTCTTTGAGAATGAGAGGAAATAAATTGGGTTCCAAATTATGGAAGCATATTCAGCTTTGAGAGAACTAAAGAATTATATAAAATTTTCTGGTGTATGATCTTTGAAAGCTCGCCCATATCGCCGCAGGAAAGCCAAATTGGAATAGGCTTTAGGAAGAATGGAGCTAATATGATTCGCGAAGGTAAAACAGAGTCAAACATTACTCAAGATCAACGAATTCCCTGACGCTAGAGAGATTATCATCACGCAATTGAATACGCGGTATTAATCGTATATGAGGTTTCTCGAAAGCGTCATAAAGAAACATTTCTTTATATTAAGGCGTAGATTATTTATAATGCTCCAATAGTTTAATCTATTTAGATCATCTTGTAAAAGACACACATCTGACATGTTCGAAATTGTTCTAAAAACTGTTAGATCATCTGCGTAGAGCAGGTATTTTGAACTCCTAAAACAGGTTCCTATATCATTTATAAAAAAAGAAATAAAATTGGCCGAGAATACTACCCTGAGGTACCCCAGATGTGGCAATGAATGAATGAGACTTGGTATTCTCAATTTCGACAAACGAGGTTCTATTAGTGAGATAGGACCCAATCCAACGTAAAAAGGTAGAATGGAAACCCAATAGTTCAAGCTTGCGTAATAGTGTGCTGTGGGTGACAGTATCAAATGCCTTCGCGAAGTCAGTATATACAACATCAACTTGATGTCCATTTTTGAAAGACGAAATGCAAAAATGAGAAAATGAGGCTAGGTTCGTAACTGTGGAGCGACCACTGACAAACCCGTGTTGACACTCATCTATGGAACCTTTTATTACAAAGGATAGCTTCTCTTTTACCACTTTTTCAAAGAGCTTAGAGCAAGTGGGGCAGTTTAGAGATGGGTCTGTAGTTAGTACTATGTTTTTGTTTGCCAGATTTAAAGATAGGAGAAATCGAGGCTATTTTCCCACCTATCAACAAACTCACCTCTTGCTAGGGAAAAATTGAAAATGTAACTTAATGGGACGCAAAACGACGTGCTACATTTCTTTAGAATAAACGACGAAAGACCGTCAGTATCGCTTTTTATCGACGTTTCCAGAGCTAGGATGGGCTTCATAACGTCTTCCTCTGAGACTAACATGGATCCGAAGTCAAACCATTTGTTCGACATCGGCGGAAAAATTATAGCAGGGTTGCTGGTTACGAAGTTTTGATTTAAAGAAATCTGCGAAAAGATTAACAGTATCCAATAAGCTCTCAGAAGCTATACCGCCGTAGGACATACAATTTGGGATATTAGAGCAACCTTTTTTAGATCGTATATATCTCCAGAACGCCTTAGGGTTTTCCTTCATCTCTACTTCATACCGAGAAATATATTGCTTGTATAAAAAATTTGTCAAGTACATTAAAGCTTTTACTATAATAAATATATTTTTCTTTATGGGAGACATCCTTCGAAGCTTTATAGAGTTTAAGATGTTTATTTCTAAGATTCTTAAGCTTTTTTAGATTTTTCGTATACCACGGAAGTTTATGCATTCTCGCGGGAAGTGAGGGTAGATTATCAGAGAAAATTTCGAGTATATTAAGAAGACAGGCATCGTACATTCCGCTACGCTTTTAGAGGCGAAAATTGAATTCCAATTTAAATCCAAAATTTTTCATTTAAAGCATTAAAATCGGCGGCACGAAAATCAAACTTTGCAGTGGAGATTATACTCGGGCCTGATACAAAATTAAAAATTCCAGAGTTAAGGAGAGTGGGACATGGTGCATATCGCACCTGCATATAGGGAAAGTAGCCTCCGAAACACTAAAAATCAAGTTTTCATCTACAAAGATAAGATCTAAAATATTATTAAGCTCATTGTAAAATGAATTAATTTGGGTTAAGTTAATGCTGAAAAGACTATCTATAAAATTTATTTCGTGCGAGCTATTCACCCTTGTTGGTGTTAAGATACCATTATCAAGTAAATTTGACCATACAATTTTATTGAGGTTAAAATCACCCAAAATACAAAAATGACACTCTTCATTATTCTCATAAAGATTCACAATATTGTTTATATGAGCAGCATATAAAGAATCGGGGCTGGAAGGTGGAATGTAAGAAGTACAAATGATATTTACCGAGACTTCCAAAGATGCATACCACACAACTGGTCGAGGAGAGAATCATCATTTTCTAAATGGACTGAAAAGAACGGAACATCCGATTCACCGCAATTAAAACGCCTCCACCTCTCAAGCAATTTGTTTTATTGCGTCTCTATCTTTTCGATATATATTATAGATATTAGGATCGAAGAATTCAGCATCCGCGAAGTTGCTGTTCAACCATGTTTCCACAATAACATAACATCAAACTCACAGCGAGACGAAGTTAAAACTACGTCACTAGCTTTTGTACGCATTCCGAGACGTTTTGAAAATAAATACTTAACAACTTATTATTTATAGCACTAGTGCTATTATCATTATTAATGAGCGTGTGGTTGGTACTAGCTACGTCCGCGATAGTTTTCGCAGAGACTTGCGAAAATTATGAAAAGGCTTCACTGTAACATTTGTTGGCCAGATTTCCGGGCGTAATAATTTTTCAAAGGAGGACTCAGGGGCTCCCAACTTGAAATTAACCTTATGCAACGATGAGAGTACGGCATCTTTTTTTACCAGCTTAGTGCATGATAATGACGTTTTATCCAAACCGATTTGTTTAGCCACATAATCTTTGATATCATCTTCAGAGACGGATGGCGAGAAGGAGGACAGATGAAGCCATTTGTAGCGGTCAGCAACAATCAGGTCCGTGCTTGCATTAGTGCCTCTAATCCGAACGTGCGCATTATTGTTATTATTATTATTATTTGTGGCTTATCATCCACGGTAATTATTTCATTATCCTAACCCCATCGAGAGAAACTGAGTCTGCCAGCCGCCAGCTCACGTTTTCACTTATAATTAAAAATAGAGAACTGTAGAGCTGACTAGACACTGACTTCTGGGGCACATGCTTTCAAATTAAGCCTCTACAGTGAAAGCATATGTATCAAGTGCGGCTTGCGGCTCATGTCCTACGCCCGCCAGGCTAAGACACTAGGACTCTTGGAAGTAACACACATGCCAAGTCTTGAAACAGCTAGTAGCACAAAAGAGCTAGAAATCTTCTAGTATTTGTCAACAGGACGGAGTTTTTTCACATAAGTCATGACTTTTAGTTTGATCGTTGACCAAAATTTTAGTAGCCCCATGGACTCATTTTGGCCACTTCTACCTAATCTAACTCGTAAAGCGTTCTGTAGAAGTCAACAAGCGAACACTCACAGTTAAAATACAGGGAACGAGTGAAAAGTAGCGAATGAAAGAAAGCTAAAATGCAGAAGTTTGTTTATACGCAAAATGAATCTAACGTGAAAATACGTAGCAAGTTTCAAACAAAATGTAAACAAACTAAAAGCTCTTCGTAGATAAATAATTCTGAATTGCCCCACGTCATCCGCCCTCTATTTTCTCTTCCTGTTTTTGGCACCCTCTCATTTAGTTTCTCTCTCTCTTATATGCTTACCAGTTCTTTTGACTTCCTTTTTTCTTTTCCAAGCTTCCAATCACTTCCAATCTCCATGACAACACGGCTTATCACGAGGCTGCGGCAAAAGGATGTGATGAAATTTGTCTTTTGCACAGTTCACGTTTATTCCTTGAAGTCATTGGTTGCAACTAACGGAAGACTAGCAAAGCGTCAAATAACGGTAAACGCCCAATTATCAAAAAGCTGCCACTGTGAGCAAGCTCAAGTAAACTAAAAATAAAAATCTCTGTCAAACCTCTAAGTGGGAGTGTAATATTGATAGTAAAAAAATAAGTAAGCGGGGTAATAAAATACAGGGTGCCAAATATATGAATATTAAATTTAGTATAAAAAGTTTTTTGCAATAGAGCAGTGATATGCAACATCGAAATTTGTGCCAAAGCAGAATTTTGTGAGAAGGATAAAATTCTTCTCGGCTCTAACGGAAGTAAATGCCGGAGCATAAATAAGCAAATGTGTGTGAGTAACATCGAGAAAGTCACGATTGTGTGGGAAGATTGAAAATAAGATATTTTGTTTATTGAAGAAGTAAAGGGAAAGAGTTAAGTGTGCTCAAATTCCAATAATTGCGATTGAATATAAAATATAAAAAATAATAAAGTGCGAAATAAATAATTAAAGTAAGTTGTTTTTGTAGTGGTTGATTAATTGTAAAATTGTATTTATGAGAAAAATATAAAACAAATCCAAAAAAATTATAAAACCAGTAAAATTTAAGAAAGTAAACATCTCGAGATTTTCACTCGCTTTTTCAAGGACCCGGATTACCTTGAAAAGTCACCAGCGGATTCAAGTACGTGCTTTCCAAAACAGATCAAACCAGCTAAATTTGAGGTAAATTATCTAGTTTTCTTCATCAACAAATAGATATATTAAAATATATATCTGTTCACTGCTTAAGTCAAGGAAGGATTACAAATTTTTAACTTTAAATTTTTGTTTTTGGAAAGTTTTAAATAATATGTAGAATGTATATATTAATAGTAAGATTAAAAATAAATAAATGTAAGGCGCGACAACCTCCGAAGAGATTTTAGGCCGAGCTTCTCTTCCAATTTGCCTCGTGTTCCTTTTTTAAATTTTCCTACAAATTGGCGGGACGGGACCTACTTGTTTTATGCCGACTGCGAACGGCATCTGCGAGGCAGATGAGTTTTCACTGAGAGCTTTTCATGGTAGAAATACACCCGGAGCGCTTGCCGAGGGGCGGCCCCGCTTAGAAAAATTTTCTCCTAATTGAAAAACCTTATTTCTAAAATTTTGATGTTGCTTTGCCCGGGGTGTGAACCCAGGGCATAGGGTGTGGTAGGCGGAGCGCGCTACTGCATAGAATAGTAAGACTAGCAGATGCAAAAACAAATTTAAAGAAGTAAGAAGGTCTATGTTCGAGTTAAACCGAGCATTATATACCCAGCAGTGTGCCCTTAAATATAAATTAGGCATACGATTTAAGATAAATATCACGAAAATTAAATGAATTGAAACTGGAAGCGCCACCTATTCATATGAATATGTCGTCTTCCGTAAGCAGTTTTACAAAAGTTACTACAATCATAGCAAAAATTGCCTTAGCAAGTCCCACTAAAATTGGCCGCTTTTTGCTCGACTTTAGTTATATACCGAGATATTAAATTTGTGTTACTTACCGACTTGGCAAAAGTAATTATTTTAAATGTCGACGGTGTCACGTCCATTTTCCAAAATTTTACCTGTATTTCTGTAGTCATAAGCCTAGTTCCCTTTTAAAGGAAAGGGCAAAAGGCTTGGTTTCCTCGGAAAACGGTGCTGCTGTATTACGACTGCTAAAGAACGGTCGCTACACTCACCGTCATTAGCGACGCCGCTTTTTGTAAAGCTGGAAGTGCTTATCTAGCCGATTCCATCGATGATATTTTGACAATATGATTGTTTTTTCCCGATTTTTTGCTTGTTTTCTTTTTTATTTACAACCAGATTTTCAACAAGTAAGGAAGGTTAAGTTCGGATGTAACCGAATATTACATACTCAGTTGAGAGCTATGGTGACAACATAAGGGAAAATAACCATGTAGAAAATAAACCGAGGGAAACCCTGGAATGTGTTTGTATGACATGTGTATCAAATGGAAGGTATTAAAGAGTATTTTATGAGGAAGTGGGCCACAGTTCTATAGGTGGACGCCATTTAGGGATATCGCCATAAAGGTGGATCAGGGGTGACCCTAGAATTTGTTTGTATGATATGGGTATCAAAAGAAAGGTGTTAATGAGTATTTTAAAAGGGAGTGATGCTTAGTTCCACAGGTGGACGCCGTTTCGAGATATCGCCATAAAGGTGGAGCAGGGGCGACTCTAGAATATGTTTGTACGATATGGGTATCAAATTAAAGGTATTAATGAGAGTTTTAAAAGGGAGTGGTGGTAGTTGTATATGTGAAGGCGTTTTCCAGATATCGACCAAAATGTGGACCAGGGTGACCCAGAACATCATCTGTTGGATACCGCTAATTTATTTATATATGTAATACCTGCCAAGATTTTAAGGGTTTTTTATTTCACCCTGCAGAACTTTTTCATTTTCTTCTACTTAATATGGTAGGTGTCACAACCATTTTATAAAGTTTTTTCTAAAGTTATATTTCGCGTCAATAAACCATCCAATTACCTCACCATGTTTCATCCCTTTTTTCGTATTTGGTATAGAATTATGGCATTTTTTCATTTTTCGTAATTTTCGATATCGAAAAAGTGGGCGTGGTCATTGGCGGATTTCGTTCATTTTTCATACCAAGATAAAATGAGTTCAAGTAAGTACGTGAACTAAGTTCATTAAAGATATATCGAGTTTTGCTCAAGTTATCGTGTTAACGGCCATGCGGAAGGACAGACCAAAGACTGTGTATAAAAACTGGGCGTGGCATCAACCGATTTCGCCCATTTTCACAGAAAACAGTTAACATCATAAAATCTATGCCCCTACCAAATTTCAGAAGGATTGGTTAATTTTTGTTCGATTTATGGCGTTAATTTTGAAATGAAAAAGGGCGGAGCCACGCCCATTTTGAAATCTTTCTTTTATTTTTGTATTTTGTTGCACCATATGATTACTGGAGTTGAATGTTGACATAATTTACTTATATACTGTAAAGATATTAAATTTTTTGTTAAAATTTTACTTTAAAAAAATTTTTTTTTAAAAGTGGGCGTGGCCCTTCTCCGATTTTTCTAATTTTTATTAGGCGTACATATAGTAATAGGAGTAACGCCCCTGCCAAATTTCATCATGATATCTTCAACGACTGACAAATTACAGCTTGCAAAATTTTAAATTACCTTCTTTTAAAAGTGGGCGGCGCCACGCCCATTGTCCAAAATTTTACTAATTTTCTATTCTGCGTCATAAATTCAACTCATCTACCAAGTTTTGGCGCTTTATCTGTCTTTGGTAATGAATTATCGCACTTTTTCGGTTTTTCGAAATTTTCGATATCGAAAAAGTGGGCGTGGTTATAGTCCGATATCGTTCATTTTAAATAGCGATCTGAGATGAGTGCTCCTCAAAATTTACTCAAGTTATCGTGTTAACGGACGGACGGACGGACGGACATGGCTCAATCAAATTTTTTTTCGATCCTGATTATTTTGATATATGGAAGTCTATATCTATTTCGATTCCTTTATATATGTACAACCAACCGTTATCCAATCAAACTTAATATACTCTGTGAGCTCTGCTAACTGAGTACAAAAATAGATTTGAAGCAAGGTGAATCCATGCTAGGTAGTGGCAAAGTGAATTCCACCGATTTTCACAATATATAACAATCTCAATGCGAAATTGCACTGTGAAAGGTATAACGGTTTTCAGGTTACGACTTTAAAGCTTTTAAATAAATTCATTTAACATATCGAATTTCATTACTTTATCGGTCTTTCGTATTGATTTTTGGCATTTTTTCCATTTTCTGAAATTTCGATACCAAGTTTTTCAAGTGCGCGTAGACGCTAACCGATTTTGTTCATTTTCGTTAGGTGTATATATGTATGTATATGGCAAGCACAGTCCCCACGCCTAATTTCAACACAATATCTTCGGTTACTTTTGATTTTCCGGTTGAAAAACGTTTAAACTTTCTTCTTTTGTCACGCCTATTTTCAAGCTTTTTCCAAATATCCATTGCTCGTCATAAAGTCAACACACGGATCAAGTTTCATCATTTTATCTGTCTTTGGTAATAAATTATAGCAATATAGGCGTGGTCATCGTTCGATTTCACTCATATCCAATACCAACCTATTCTGGGTCAAGATAAGCCAGTAAACCAAAGTTCGGAAAAATATCCCAATTTTTACACAAGCTCGAGTGCTAACGGACGGACGGATTTGGCTCAATACAAATCCCTTTCGATACTGATAATTTTTCATAATTAAGGAAGTCTATATCTATAGTGGTTCCTTAATGCTACGTACTACCGTTATCCAACGAAAGGTTTTATTCCCTTGTGTACGCTGGGTATAAAAACAGCTACGAGCATTTTTTAATAAGGATCAGCAAAATTGTTATCAGCATCATCGTAATCATCGCTTTATAGCAATCATCTGTTTATTTGGAATAGTGACCTTCTAACACACACATATCTACTTTTGTACGTGTTTGAACTTTTGCACAACCTTTTTGTGTCAAGCCAAAGCAAACATTCGCCTCTGCAGTCTGCTAAACTCACAAACGTAACGTTTTCACGTTGATCCATCGAGAAATTTTACTGAAGTGGAAGTAATTTATTGTGCTTTGCCATCTTTACTCCTCACGTTATTTTTAGACTATGTGAAATTTGTATATATTTACGGTTGCTGCGTTTCTTTCCTTATCAAATCATTTTCTTTCATTTGCCTCGCTCTCTTAACCACATGACCCTTTAATATGTGGGTATGGACACTCCCCATATACCGATATCCTGTTCTACTTCATTTATTTTGTTTGTAAAAGTGAAACGTATATATGTATATAATTGCGTATAAAGGTCAAATTTTCACAAGGTTATTTTTTGAGGATATTTAGCCAAATTTTAGGGTTATTACATAAAACGGCGGCCTAGACTGTAAATAGGGTAGTCACAAGTGACGTATTTATTAAAATTTTGGAAAAAATCTCTAGCTCAAAACTGGTGCGCTGCATTACTTTTTCTATATTTTTCAACTAGATACATATTTCCACTTTAGAACTACTTGGTTTATTCGCACTATTTCGTCAGTACCGAACTAGAGTAAACAATTACCATTAATATCAAGTTATTTTGTTTAGTTGTTTCAGAACTGGACCCAAATACTACCTATTGACTCTAGTACAATCTTTTCCCTATTTCCGATAGTTCCGAGCCCGAGAGAAAGGTTTTAAGGTATATTGAAGGAAGACATACTCAAAGTCAACGCTCCTTAAAGCTACCAGAAGTTTGTTTTTTGTAGGCTATCTGTTTATTAAAGGCATATTAAATATGAAATATTAAAACCCAAGGTGTCGATTTTTGAATCAGAGAAAATCTAGTTTCAATCGAACTTGTACTTATTTGGTACTTAAGATCTAGTTCTGAACCAGAAATTTTGGTCACTAGTCACTGAGTTCTCTTCAGGGAACTAAAATACTGCCGATACTGATCAGCACCGGTTCTAAGGTAGTCACTAGAGATGGATTTGAATTGAATTTTTAATCATGATGTTTTTTTAAGGAATGAGGAGTCAAATTTTTTTAGAACCGTTGATTTTTTTAGCGTTAAAAATTTTGATCATGTTATAGTAACAGTACGTACAATTTCATATTATTTTTATTATTCCCACCCAGCATTTTTTGAAATTATTAAGCATGATCAAAATAAGTATATGTGCGCTCATTTTCTGATCAGAAAAGACTCCCTCGTCGGGAGAAAATGGTACCCTACGCGCCACTACACTTGGTGAGCCTCTTTTAGCCCATATTTCTAATCAGTATTTAGTCTTTTTCGAGTCATATTTACCATTATTTATGAGTCTTGTGGGAATAATTTTTAAGTGTCTTTTACAGCCTTTGCGATTATTTCTCGACACATTTAAGAGTCTATTTAGAATCTTATTTTAATCATTTTTTGTGATCGATTTACATTTTGTTGTTGCTTTTTCAATAAATCATATTTCACTCATAAAAGGAAGTCGATTTCGAGTCTTCTTTTGATCGCAGAATAGAATAAACAGTTTTTAGTCGCCAAAAGGAGTCGAAAATGTCTGATTGTGGTGATTTATACTTTAATCAATCTTCCATATGCTATGTGGGTTATTAATATAAACGAATACTAAGTAAATATAATTACTATAATTTTTCTATGAATTTGGTTTCATTGGCTCATATTCACAGTCCAAAAAAGTATTTTCAATTTTCAAAAAGCTCGACTTAATTTAAAACGACAACTAAGACTATGCGCCATTTTATTGGTGGTTTTGAGTGAAAGGAGAAAGATAAAGGAATTTTAGTATCTCCATCTAGGAGATTTTGGCGTTGCGTAACAAGACAGGCCAGTTATTCCCCTGGTGCCCCTTGATCTAGCCAATTAGCTCCAGTTAACGAAATGAGGAAGAAACTGCCGATTTCTTTTTGAAAATCGGATTAAAAAATGGATTATTCAAAAAATCAAATCGAATCCAGCTCGAGTAGTTTATAAACCTGTATTTTGAGTGCCATCGAACAATAAAAATATTTGCAACGAAAAATTGGTATTTGATGTTAAGCGGGGAGTACCTTCTTGCTTAATGTGTGAAAACATTTTTTAAGCAATTAGAAATATTTAATTTATTAGAAAAAAACATAATTCAATACATCAGTCACTTTTTGAAAAATTCGTTTTTTTTTAGTTATAGCTCTAGTGCTGTCGTTTTTTCCATTTACTCTTTAATAGATTTTCTGTTTCCGTCTTCTAATTACTTTACCTCCATCTTTCTTTTACTCACTTTATTCTTATACCTGTCTTGCGCGCTCTACCTATCCCATTGCCTCTTTTCTCTTCTCCCTCTGAACTTTTTTCGTCCCATGCCCATCCCATCTCTCCACCTATGCCCTTCCCTGCATCTATTTATCTGTTTGTCTATGACTATTTGCCTCTCCTATATCTGTAGATGTTTATTTTCCTTCATTCCTCCTTCTCTCTGTCTATGTGCTGTTTCCTTTTTCTCTCCACTCAATCTCCTTATGGAACTAGGCTTTTTTTAAAAGCTCCCAACTTCGCCCATTTCCCAAAAAGTTATCCAAAATATTAACTTAGTTTAAAAATTAATTGTTACATAATTTCTCAGCAATCCGCATCATAAATAAGATTTTATAGAATATGTCGATCTCTGGTGCACCTCCCGAAAGAAAGAATGCCCCAAGTATCAACGTAAGCAAAGCGATATCGATGTATTAAGTTTTAAGAAAGTCTCATCATACAAACGATTTTTACGAGTAGGTTGGTCACTGATTCTCTTCACGGAAACAAACGTTTCTCAACCCTGTACTAAATTTTATATAAATCGCAACATAAATACGACTTTTAAAACAGTAGATTTTTCCTTTTATTAAGCTGGGTTGTCGGTGGGGAATTCCACGGAAAATTATGAATTTACGGCGATTTTCGAAGTGGATTCATTTTTAATTTTCTATGCAAATATATTATGAATATACCACACCTCAAAGTACTTAGGAAGAAAAATTTTAAATAAATATTAAAAATTGCAAAAACAAATATGCTGTAGAAAAAAAATAGAAAAAATAAAGGAGAGTTCAAATAACCACAAACTCTAGTTTCTTAAGCAACCATTGCTTTCTAGCTGGAAAAATTCAAAACGTTAATTTCTTTAAATAGACTAACCTCCTTGTTCAAAAAAATAAAATAAAAATAAAAATACTCTTATAATTGGAAATTCGAATGGAAGTGTCATTTTAAAAAGCTTTATACGCCATTCATATATTTTATGAATAAGGCGGGAAGTCTGCTCATGGATCAATCAAAAATTAAAAAACTGAATTTCGTACGGGTCCCCAATAAACACGAATCATACAAACAATTAAATTTTTGGACTATACTTTTTTTCGTAACTAAATTTTTTTTGTGTTATAATAAAAGGGTTGCTCTAAAAAGGTAGAGCTGAGAGTAATGCTGGTAATGGAAATATTCTCAGGTTCAGTTTAGTGTACAAAATTTTTTCTTCACTCATTTGAGTGGCGCGTCGAAAACTTCCAGTAGTTATACTTTTTTTTCACTCAGTGAGTGGTAGTGAAAATATAAAATGACTGCAATACATTTTATTCATAGTGGAGAAAGGCAGCACTATCACTAAACTTGAAAGAAATACTGCGCACTCGAATTTTTCCAATATAATGTAATGCTTATGAAAGTGTAATGCAGTCAATATTTAGTGCACTACTCCCAATTATGTAAAAAGTATGTATGTGGTGGAGATCTAAGACCTCCGGTATAGGTGGAAGAGTGGGGCAAAGGCACGGAACTGTGTGTCCGTCCGGTAAGAAACAGATAGTTTTAGCTGGAAGATCAGTAAAGTGCCTTTCTCACGTGACAAAAGGAGCAGGGGTACCTATAGAAAACTCTGCAAACTGCAGTCGCGTTTACTTTTATATAGACAACCAGTCAGTAACTAAGGCGATAATCTCGCATAGCAAAGAATCTGAAATGGTTTAGAGTATAAATAAGCACCAACAAGAACTGGAATAGGGAGAAACTTAAAATCATTACAAGGTCCGGGTAATATAGGCATATATGATGCCAAAAAGGTGAATGAACTATAAAATAAATAAATAAACAAATAAAACTTTAAGGTCCAGAAGCAGCTATGTAGTATTTGTCAAGAGGGCATCGCTATTTTACGACATAAGTCATGGTTCTTAATGGGATTTTTCAGTGTGGTCATTGTAAACACTTCTTGTTACACTAAAAACACATTTAGATTAGGTGAGGTTGTTACAGACCGGTCAGTTCGACTTAACCCAACTTTAAACAATCCGGAAAGCTTACTTTTAATTGATATAAAAGAGATATTAAGTTGTGAGCTTTTAAACCTAAAAATGTATCTAACGAAAATTTCGTTATATTGCATATATTTATATACAGCAAAATTGCTTTTATTCGAGTAATCCCCTCTATTCATTTGATAAAAATTTTGTGCGCAACCAGTACGACAGTATTTATTATAATAAATTGATATACATATGTTCTCACATTTTGTCCGCTTACGAGAAGTTCGCGTCCTATCAAGAGAGATTTTTGATTGATTTGTTATGAAAACAGGTTATAATGTCGGCCGATTACAGGTTCGTGTCCGCTCAGTAGAGGCTTTTTTTTTAAATTGTGTAGCATACTACAGTCAGCGTTCGGCCAAGAGAGTGTCCGCCCAACGGAGGGTAATTTGACCAAACAATTGTACTTAAAACATGGTGCAAGAAAAATTGTGCATCCAAGGGAGGTATCCTTCTAATAGCTGTGTCCGTTAAAAAATAGTTTTTTGTTTTTGTGTTATGATAGGCTTTTCTTGACCATAATGTTGCTTTTAGTGCAAGTAAAACTCCACTATTACGTCCCAACGTTTCGCTAAGCCCCTTAGCTTCTTCAGGGGCCAAACTGCATTTATTTAAATATTTTTTCAATTTACCAACGTAATTTGACATGAAATATTTACAATAATTTTTTGACCGGCTACACCTAAAATTAATAGTTTTTTGTATTTCAAGATCAGGTTTCTATTTTTATTTAAACACGTACCACACACTATTAATGCACTAAATAGTTTATCTGAAAATGTTATGGTTTGTATTTGGTTAGGGTCGAAAACTGAAAAAAGGCGTACGATTTTTGACGTACCAAATGTGGAATGCTCTCTGTACAGGTTCATAACGTAAGGGTACCTAAGCTTTTTTAACCATCTCTTCAGAAATGCTAAAATCCCACTTCCTTTACTGACTGTGGCATCAATATGAGGATTGACTCTAAGTTTACCGTTCCGTCTGTAGAACAGAACGTTTCTCAATCGACGCACATGATTTTACGTCGTCGGCATACCTTAAGATTTTAGATTACTTCATAGTTGTGCAAATATCGTTTAGAAAGAGCAAAAACATTATCGGTTCAAACTGGCTGCCTTGAAGTACACCCCAGGGAACATGAAGGACATTCGAACAAATATTTTTCATATTAAATTTCTTTGAGCTCTGCCGCAGATTTAGGAGAAGATCCAGCGAGTGAAACCAGCCTGAAAGCAAAACAAGTCGAGTTAAGAGACAAGTAATGAGGGTGTACGACGTAGGGTTTATGATTGTTTCTACAAGAGTTCAAGCAGTAAGTTATAATTTCAACCAAATTGGTTGTAGTTAATTTGCCCTACAAAACCCATGCTAAGAACTCTCGATCAATGTGGAAATAAAAAAACGTAAGGCGATTAGTAAGGATTGTTTAAAATATCTTAGTCGGGAGCTTTGTTCTACGATGATAGTTTTCAATGTACGAATTGCTTCCTTTATTACGGCAAGGGTTAAGAAAAGTCATATCATCCCCCAGCGGGTTAGGGGGTTAGATATACCCGTGATAGGCATGCTTGTCGTAAGAGGTGACTAAAATACCAAATTGATTCAAGGGATCAGCGCAATATATAGCTTATCCAACCCAATTGTCAACCTCACCTATCCGTGGCGAATCCTGTTTCATTAACAGCCGAGGCTCTGATGACCCCGAACTCCTCATGGAACTATGGGGTGGCGGGGCGGGATGACCTAGAAGGTCGCATGTAGTCATAAGAAATCGTCTTCGAGATGGTCAGGCTTGGCACCGAATGTACCGGATCTGCATCCGGCGAATGACCATCAACAACGATAACACTCCCCAAGGGCTTAGGGGAGTGTCTTATCGCTACACCAACAACAACAAAAACAACAAAGATTCATTCCAAACCGTTGGGAAAATGTCATTATTTAAAGCGCGGTTAAACAGATTAGTATGGGCTGGTAGATGTATTCTGCATTTTAGTTAAGAAAACAGAACCGTATTTGAAAAACACTGTTAGAGACTTAAGGTACATTAAATCATATTCAGACTTCTTTTTTCTTATTTTAGTTAATTTCAGCAAAACCTTTTAATTATGTTTCAAATTAAATATTCTCAAAAAGCTTTATACAATTAAAAAGCTAAGCTATTCTATCTTTCTAGCGCTATATGTGTTTTTCAACATCTTCACACTAACATATCCAAGGCTGTAATTTAATCTCGTTTTCTTATATCACAATTCTACCGCAAAAATGAAAAAATGCGAATATAAAAAATACACCATTATTAACCTAGGCGTACATTACGTAAGTAAGTAATATGATGTCAGCGTTTAATTAATGGTTAATGAAAAAATCCTCTTGTCAACCGAAATGCGTTTCGACATAAAAATTAGTTCATTCCAATGTCATTACATTACCAAAGTCTATTAAAAATCCAACCTAATTAAATTAGTAGGTACTTAGTTGGTGGGTATTAAACATCGTAGTAGGCATGTTAATGTGTACGTAATTACGTGCTTAAATACAACAAAAAACACTTGATATAAAATATATAGCAGTTAACATTTCTATAGCTAAATAACTTCATTGCCTTCAAGAGCGCGCACAATCCGTAAAGTCATACAAAAACTCGCGCCCCAACAGTTAGAAAAGCTTCCAAGTGCCTACTCACTTACCGTTTGGTTTCCCGTTGAAATTGTGAAACTTTTCAAAATATATTTAAATTGAATTTTCTTATGCTAATTTTATATATTTTATTTTTTGGTTTTTCATACTATTCAACAATTCTCTTTCTTTCTACTTTACAGACTCTCATGACCATATTGAACAACAACGGCAACATACACAATGACCCAACTTTTCACCGGAGCTCAACTCAACATCTAAGTTCGTAGTGAACTTCATCGCCTAACGTGGGTTGCATTTAGCCTGCGTGTTTATAAACTGGTGTAAAAGTTGTAGCTGCACGTACCTACACACACACACACAACCAGGCGGAACATACGCGCTGTGCAGTCTCCGCACACGCGCCACCTTTGCCAAAGCAAAAGTGAACTTTTCCATAGCATTAAGTGCATCAGCCCTTTTTTTTTGTAACTCACTATTTTTATATTTCGCTTGACGTGAAACATTAACGAAGTTAAAAGTAAAAAAGTTTTGCAACAAAGGATTTGCTCTAAGCTTGTTGTGGTCGTTGTTGGTGGCGCAACACTGTCGCGTTCGCGCTTTACATCATTATACAAATTTTTCTAAGCAACGTTGTGCAAGAGCTGCTGTGCATATTTAATACGAAAACGCAACACACGCGCCAACGACCTTGCAACGCGTAATGCTTGCGACGTATATGCAGTGCATATTTTAAGAATTTTCTCGTAATATATTTCAAACGAAAATGGGGACATAAATGTGGATCGCTACGCATAATAGTTGAGTGAGCTTCGCGGTACAGCGTAAAAAAAGCGGGGGTAAATTACGAAAAAGAAATAACGCTTCACGATTTTGAATTTTAGATTTTTGAAACGAGATGACAAAATTTTCATTTACACTTAAAAGGGCATTACCCCGTATTTTGTCTGTATGCGTTTTTGTTGTTGTATGTGAGACACGGCTATGGCGCACCCACACATCATTTGACCGTGAGCGTGGAGGGTAATACACCGACATTGATTGTAACGTCTGCGGAAATTGGCATAACACCAAAAATTGTGCACGCCACAACAACAGCAACGCCGGCAACTGCATTGACCACGACAGAAATGACCGAAGCAGTTACGCCGCTATTACGCATTGATGAGTACGGGAACAAGGTTGGTGCAAAAAAATTGAAGGGAAAATCATATAAAATGCAGTATAGTAAGAAGTGGCAGAATGCAATGAAGGAGCGTGAGAAGAAGCAGAAAATACAGACGAGTGCACAAGAGAGCCTACTTTATGCAACAGCAAGTACAAACACGGAGGAGCCAATACAAAGAGCTGAAAGCGCCGTTCGGCGCCAAAATACTCATTAAAAACAACAACACACACAACAACGCAAACAATTGAGAAAAGTATGCAAGGTTCATACACAGGAAAAAGTTAATATTTTTACGCCAAGCTCCGGCATATCGACTACGGCAACCGTAACTGTCAGTGATAAGCCTAAACAAGCTGGCAGCAAGCGGATCGCACCGGATGTAGTAAATACGCCAGACGCCATTATGTCTAGTGTAGTTGGCAACATGCCACGTTCAACTGAGCCAGCTACAAGAGTGAACTTGGCGTCTACTACAACAGCTACAGCGGCAACAACAGCAATAGAAACAACAACAAAAACAACAACAGCAACACAAAGTATCATAAGCAAAAGTGCACACCCCACAGCGCTTGAGGTTGAGCAGTCAACACAATCCACTGGCGTTGCTCCGACTGAGAAGGTCACATTAGCACGCGATACAACTTTGGCTGAAAAAGACACTACAGCAGCAGCAGCAACAAAACATACCTCACCAAAAACAACTAAAATAACGCCCACTCCTGTGGCGTCAATGGCAACAACAAAGCAAATAAGCTTGAGTACAACATCAAATGTGCCATTGATTACAAACCAAATTGAAACGTTGCCAAAGGCGATAACGGTAATGGTAAAAAACAACAAAGATGCCAGTAAAAACAAACATCTGCGACAGAGGTAGTTTACAAACACATTTGCTGGCGAGGATAACGTTGACATAACCAAAGAACATCTCGAGTTACGAACAAGTACACCAATAATCACCGAATACTCAATGAGCGGAAACGTTGATGGTGTCAAGCAAAATGTTACAGCAATGCCAATTACAAGCTCCACAGAGAAAGAGACTAGCCCGCGCGAAAAAGTCTCTACAAACACTGGCGTTAATCTTGGAACAACGCCCACTCCAGTTGCCAAAAATAATGTCGAAGCAATCAAGCAAGCGCACATAAAAGTCGATGATTTGACAAAACATTAAGAGCGGAAATGGGTAAGCAAGAAACAAACACCTTGATTTCGACTACGACAACAACTACATCACCAATATCAACTGAATCGACAACAAAACGTATGACAACAAAACCAACAACAACACAAAAAGTAGACACGGATAGTGGCATAATATTTATAGATGATGCTTCTGATAACCAAGAAGATAGACCAAACAAGGACAGTGAAGAATTTCAAAACGACGAGGGCACACCCGTTGCTGGGAGACATAACAGTAGTGATATTGCTCTCGAGGACGCCGATGGGGTCAATAATAGTAAGGATATAATAAAGCTTATTGACTTGGAAAAACATGATTTAAAATCGATTGCGAAGGCGAAACAACACAAAATTTCTAACGACGATGATGGACACGATGGCATCAAACGAACAAGAAAAAAACAACTCACCGATAAGCATTATTTGGTAGCTACCGATTGAATGCGTGCACAGAAATTTGTGATGCAACCTCAACAGCTGGCGCGTTTAGAAAAGAGTTTGTTGATAAAAAAGATATTTTAAAGAGCTCGACTGAGAGCGTGAGCAAAGAAAACAACGTAAAAATTGATTCATTCGCAACTACCAAAACTGAAATAAAAGTGGTAGCTGCGGAGGACACTGGTGCGCACCACACTTTTGTTAGCACAACAATAACGCCACAGCACGCACAAAAGCAGCAAGATATAAAAAACGTTGCTGCAGTTGCCAAACCTACACTTAAACCAGTGCATAATGGTTATTTGGGTCCCATACTTATGGAGGAGAAAGTCTTTAGTGTTTTTCATGCAAATAGAAAACCGCACGAAAATCACGAGTCTACGATAGAATCGCAACTACGTAATGGGACGCTTAGTGGAAATACTCGCACCGACCGCATTGCTGGAGCAAACCACAACAAAGTCTCAAACAACAATGCAGGTTGTTACTGAACTAAACAAAGAAGCTGCAATAAGCACAACAATTGCAGCGCCTGTTCGCGCTAGTGCTGTGTCTATGCCCGAAGAGACAAATTCAGTACCCATGCTTTCTACAACGGTATTTCAGGTGCCTGAAACGCTGAGCAGCACCACGCGCCTACCGCTAAATGATAAAATTGCACACAACACTGATGAGAACACGCAAATTAATCACAAACTACAGCAACAACAAATACAACAAACAAGTGCAACACAAAGTGTAAATAATGCACGCACCGAATCAAAAATATCTGACATACAAGTAGAGGTCTATGATTCCACCGTAGACTCTATAGTAGCATCAACCAATTTCAAAGACAGTGATGCCTTTTATGCATTACCGCATGAAACTGAGAAGCACTTGGCCACTACTAAGCCACCAGCAGCACCACAAGAGCGTTTCACACAATACGTAATTGATCGCGTCGATTATGCCACACAAGAAGCCAGTCCTGCACCACTACACCACCCAGTTGCAGGCCTACCAGAGCCAGCTGCTATAGAGATACATATAAATGTGTCGGAAGGCATTGGCAATGAGAGCGAAGATCTAGAATTCTCCTATCGGCAACCAGATTATGCTGGCAGCAGCAGCTCAAGAACTTCATTGAATGAAGCAGTAAGCAAAAACCCAAAGCATTATCCATGAAATCAGCTGGTGCAAGCTATAGAGCACGCATCAATGAATCTAATAATCGTGAAAATATCGAGCGTGGTGATGAGATTTTAGTTGTAGAAATCATTGACACAGGGGAAAATAGAACTGAGACTGCTATGAGCGCGGAGAACGTAAATCCCATATTCACATTTCGCTCTGATCCTGAAACGGATGTCGAGCTGAAAGATATTAAATATTTTCCACCTGAAATCAAAGTAAAGCCGCCGCAAATGTCTGACGAACTTTTTTTGGCTGATATGAAACGAGAGAATGCATTGCCCAAGCCACCATTGCCACCCCCTCCCCCACCACGTAAGCCGACAATAGATCGTGATTCGGATACTATATTTTATATTTCGAATACCGAAGTTAAGGTAGGCGAATCTTTACCAACCACTAACACAAACTTTGATCAACAACAACAGCAGCAACTACAATTACGTAAAACCAAATTGGAGAATCAATTTTTTCCCGCAAACTACTTAGCAAGCACACATCCAAATGCTGAGAGATTAGACGAACAACCACTACAGCACCAACAGCATCGCTATGAGGAAGATATAATACTTTCGCCTATTCAAAATACCGCCGATTCATTAAAAATTTTTCGCAGTCAAGGCGATGGCGCTCCTCCACTAGACGTCACTTATGTTGGTGAGTCTGTGATGGAAGTGGAACAGTCATCAGGTGCTGGTGCTGCTACAACTACAGTCGCAGCTTCAATAGTGCCCTCATTAATGCCAGACTCATCATACAGCCTGCTATTTTACCAGAAATGTCGATTGGTGTGCCAGTAATAGGTGAGTTACCACCACAAATTGAACTTAAGGAAATCGATTTTATGCCCGACGAAGCAAACCAGCAGCACTCAGGCATATATGAGAGCAACATGTTGGAGGAAAATCCATTAGGGTAATGGCAAGGATGTCGATAGAATTGTCGAGTCTTCGGTACAGTATGGCGGCGATTTGATAGATGAGAGTGCCGGTGGTGGTGGATTTGATGGAGTAGAAGGCTCTTATCCGTTTGGCAATCCCGCGGCTTTACACAATAAGGCACACCATGTAGCCGACTTTGCACACTTCATAGTGAATCATGGCGTTAATAATTTGCGGAAAGATGAGTTAAGTGTTGATGTAGTGAGCTCTGGTGAGTCGATGGCTGGCCAACAAGCAACAGCAAAAGTAACGGAAACAGTGCTTAATAATCTGGAGAATGATGAAATGAAAGAATTACTGGAACGCAATAGCAATGAGTCGTTGCCACTGTCGATGCTCGGAAACGGAAGTTACCCTGTGGTGGAGCATATGAGCAACGCTACCGGTAAATCGGTTGTGCAGGAATCAAACCAAATTATGATGGGTGGGTACATCAATATTTTTAATATATTTACCTCAATATATATTTTTACTTCATTAAACAGATCAGTAAAATGTTAGCGCGAAAACGGGCGATAAAGATCTAGCGACTTTTTTTCTTTCAGATATCACTCGCGTCGTGCTCCTCTTGACCCCTACGAAATTCCGACGTCGAATTGTATATTTAGTTTCTAATCTTCCAAAAGAATCTCAAATGATAAATTAATTACAAGAGAGCTGGTATACAATATAGGGCGACATAACTTAAGGCTACATAGCACAAAACTCCGAGGGACGACACCCGCTTAGAAAAACTGTATCTTCTATTTAAAAACTTAATTTCTAAAATTTTGATGTGCTTTGCCCAGCGTGACCCAGGGCATATTTTGTTTCAGTAGCGAGCACGTACCCTGGGCACATCGCCAGAGAAAGTGATAAAACGACTCTTCTTCCTCCTTATCCTGACAGCTTCTGCAGAGGTGCTTTGATGGTATGCCACAGCTTGGAGCATTGGTGCAACCGTAAGTACACTTCCTACAGATTCATCTACCTTGAGGGGGAGCCAGTTTCTTCGTTGTCCAAACATGGTTATAAGGACCTCGCAATCAATCCAGTTGGGCCACTGCAACTTTGTTGCCTTAATCTCATATTCCTTGATTTTCCTCAGAAGATAACACAGCATCGTATGTGCGAAGGTTTTCATCTCATTCCCTTCAATATCGCTGTGCCTAGGGGCCCACAAATGAGATGTTGAGATGCCCTATTGACTCCAACGAGGATTGGCACCTTCGCACGACATCCGAATTCATTACATTGGACTAAAATGCCTTCAGGCTGGCCATGATGTTAACAAATATCGTTACATTGGTGAACGGTTTTATCCTAAAGCAGTTTGGGCTTTCCCGTTCCATAGAACTCCGCCTGAAAGACACTGCGTGAGTCAGGAAGTCATCACGATTTATTTACTTACGGATGCTTTTTATACATGACAGTTTCAGCATGGGGTTATAAAAGGTTCTTGAGATAAATGGAGGCTTTGAGCCTCTTAAACACACTTATATCAGCTTTTCGTATACATACCACTCCCTTTAATCTTACTGTTAACGCACCTGTACCCATCATTTCAGGATTATGGATTTATTTTCGTATTATTAGTTGATTTTAAATACAACAACGTGCTTCTTTTCTGATAGTATACTCCTCGTATTCAGCATTGAAAACTGTATTATAATTATTTATCTGAGTTACTAATACTAAAACTTTCTTTACAGATGAATACTCAATGTTAATTTTAATCTTGATCGGGCTGTTGCTGTTTGTGCTAGTTTCTACCGGATTTTGTGCTCTATGGTAAGACTTTCTACAATTTATGCAAGACTAATAAAGTTCAGCTGTTTTATAATACTAAGGGCGTCATTCTCTATAACGAAACGACGTTCGTTTTCGCCTCATAGATGAATCGCTAGTATATTTGCACTTTGCTAACATGATAGCAACATATCATTTGACACTTGTTTTAGCCTTTCTGTTTGACATAATATAGAATAAAGCCCTAAGCCTCCTATGAAATAAAAGCTAAAGAAACAACAACTTCTTCAGCCTAGTTCCAAGTGCGTAGATCCGAGTGCTATGTAACACGCAAGTTTTGTTTTGTGAATCGAATGAGATGAAAAAAAAACTTTGTTTATGCAGGTCGATATGCAGGTTTTTTTTTCAGACCTTATTAATGCCACCGACCATCAGTTACCTTTAAAATATTTGCTGCATCGCATCGCGAAATCAAACTCCTTTCAGAATGGCTTTATAACGAAAGTTTTAGTTTCAGGTAAAATTCATTATTACAATCTTAAACGTTTAGAGAACCCACACCTTTCTTGCGATGTTCTGACAAGCGGTCGAATAAATTTTAGAGTTTCCATTTCATATGGAGGCTGCATTCCTACAAAATATAATTATTATTTATCGGCTCAGCTGATCTTCAGGAGATTCTAGTGAACTTCTTTGTTATAGTTTGACCTTTCTTTCCTAGTTAGAGATCTCCAAAAATACATTTAGCTTTAGTAATGCTCCAGGTAAGAGGCATCTATAAATGAGGTCAGGTTAGGTTAAGGTTAGCTTGTGGGAATTTTCCACATTCCCCTCGGAGACTTTATTTCAATTGTGAGTGCCGGGTGACGGCACATCGGCCAACCAGATTACTTCCTAGTAAGAAATAAATGAACCACTTGCTTTATATGATGAACTCAAGTAGATGAAAGATCACCCTCCCAAACTTCAACCTCTTTGCAATCTTGGAAATAGAGATGTGCTGAATCGACTAGCCTCCCTCTTCATCCTGGCACCTTCTACAGTGAGAGCGTGGTTGCTATGCGCCACTGCGGAGCGTTGGGTGGCACTAGCGCAATAACCTGTAATGGACCTTGAGGCTCGCAATGAACGCGATTGGTCCAAAGCAAGCCCGTTGCCCTAATCTAATATTCCTCAATTTTCCACAGAAGATAACACACAGTGCACGTTCGGAGCTGTCCGCTCGTTATATCCATATCGAAACATTTTCTGACCATCTTCTCTGCAAATTCATTCCCTTTAATATCGCTGTACTCAAGGCCCTGCAAAAGAGGCATTGAAATTCCGTATGGACGCCAACAAGGCTCCACACCTCCGCACGATATCCGAATTGATCACGTTGGATTTTAAGCCTCTATATCTGCGTGGCAGTCGACGCAGATAGTTAAATAAGTGCCTAAGACCTATATTTGATTATTTCTGGCTGCTCTTTCTATAACAAAAACCTCCACCTGGGAGACACTGAGTGAGTCAGGAAGTCGGTACGATTGATTTACCTGCAGATGCTTTGTGTATATTCCTGTTCCAGATAATTTTCCATTTACGAGCCATTTGTCAGAGAGAACAAAGCTCCTCCGAATCCCATTTGCAGTGTATTATGCTGCCAGAGTTTTCTCCGATCTCACCTCAAGGTTCCTTTTCCAGCTTAATTTGGAGTCGAGTATTATGCGAAGATATTTGGCATCAGAAGTGAGAATTATCGTTGTGTTGTTTGGCTTCGGTAAGTTAGAGGAAGATATTTTTGTTTTGTGTGAACAGACCAAGTTTCGTCTTTGTTGGATCTACTCCCAGCCCATTTTCTTTTACCTGAGGGGTGCATTTTGCAGCCATTTTACAAACTGAGCCAGCTCCATGACGACCCTACTCCTAATCGATCCATGCAACTAAAGAGTTTTGGGTTTCATGCCTCCATCTGAACATTGTCGAAGGCATACTCAATAACGAGAACGCTGCCAAGGGCATTCTTTGCAGCTCAAGGATTTCTGGATGATTTCCAACTGATTTCTTTTCCGGTATGCGTGCTGAGCTGAATGCATCCTGCAGAAATGTTGCGTTGTCTTTTATATGCAGGTCGATAAATCTCCCCAGTGGTTAATTTCCTTGCTTAAGGAATGAACACCACCCGTACACTTCTCCAGGTTTCGAGAATAATCATCTTGTAGGCATAGTTGAAGATATACCATGTAGAGAGGTATCATTGTGGAAATCGTCTTGCAACTTGGGCAGTAGTACTCCATCCCCTCCCGCCGATTTAAAGTTGTACTATGTTATTATTATTATTATTTATTATTACGGCTTTTAAGCCAAAACTTAGATTATTACAAATTTTTAAATACATTTAATAATAATAGGATTTCTGACGTCGGCTTCCGGATTTTCCTGGCATCGCGATGTCCGTCGCATCTAGTAGCGTGCCTGCATCAATACCTCCAAAGCTTCCAGACTGGAGACTGTCCATAAGTCAACAGTCTCTTATAGCGGTCGATATGCAGGTCGATAAGTCCCGCCAATGTTTTAAGCATAAATTAGGTGAAGCTTATTGGCTTGGCTCCATTAATGGTTAATTTCCTTATCAGATATGATCATCACCGTACACTTCTCCTCGAGTCTTGTAGACATATTGAAGATATACCATGTGGAGAGGTATCAATTGTGGAAATCGTCTTGCAACTTGGCAGTATTACTTCATCCCCTTCCGCCGATTTAAAAGGTGTACTATGTTATTACGTCGGCTTCCGGATTTCTTGGCATCTTGATGTCCGTCGCATCCATTAGCGTCGTCGCATCCAGTCTTCATCAATACCTCCAAAGCTTCCTGACTGGAGACTGTCCATGAGCAAACAGTATTTTGCGAAGTCTTGATGCCTCATATGCTGCACCGGGCGCCCATGATTCGTTTTTTCCTTCCTAATGCAGCTTTTGTATTTTGTTAAAGCTGCATCTGTAGGCAACCCAGTCCATTTCGAGTCGTCTATGTTTAGATTTGTTGAAGAGAAGAATCTATATACTACTATGCAAATCTGTATCATAGTCTATATTTATTACTTACGGATTCATTCAGTTTTAGCCATTGAACCTCAAAGCTAGGGTAATTTTGCGAGAATTTCAAAAAACAATTTTGTCCCTTATTGTTTTTAAAATATTTCTTCAATTGGGCTTAGATTCATTTAAACTTAAAGTTGACCAACCTTTGTAGATGGGGTTAATTACCACATTTCCATAAACACACTTTACAAAAGAAGCAAAACTTTATTAGGATACCAAAACTTTCACAAAGCACAAAATTTCAAATTTTACATCATCTATCAGTATTCATAGAGCTTAAGTGGGAGTAGCTTTGGCGGGTGAAAATTCTTACGACAACCGCACACAAATACAAAGTAATACACATTTTATATCGGAGCCAAAACATCCCTACAAGTTAAAGTGAAGTGAGCTAATACTCTACTTGTCATATCATACAGCATGACAGCCAGAAAAATATGTTGACGTTGGAATTGAAAACGAAGCAATGAGAAATGAAAAGAAGATAAGAAAATTACGGTTTATTACCCACAACAGCTGGCGGTATGACAACAAAACCAGATGAAAAGTGTGGCTCACAATGATTTGAGGAGAAATTAAAAAAAAATAATAACAATAAGAGCACTTGTGGTACACTGGTTGGCAAAGCTTCTACTTATTCCTTTTTTGTATGTATATGTGTCGTGCTAGATAAACGTGTGTGTACTGTATTAGTAAAAGTTGTCTTAAAGTAATGCAAAAGGCAAGTGAAACAAGAAAAAAAGGGATTTGGGAAGCTTTAAGGTGAAACAAATGTCTAACCATAAACATACAAGACTAACATAAGACTGCACCAGAGGTATGCAGCGTCTTATTTAATTAAATAGCCTTTGAAAATTTTTTGTGTTCAAACATTTTTATGAATTGCTAACCGGTTCCTCGCGATAAATCATTTGCTTCACTGTATTACTGTGCCAAAAACTAAAATTTTTTTTATTTCAAATGAAACTTTTCTCTTTTCGATTGAACTGTTTTTCAAATCAAATAAAACTTCGTTGAAATCAAAATGAAACTTCTTTCAAAACAAATTAAGTCTTTGCTCGATGACAGCAGGTACTTCGTTTTCTTTTCCCCTTTCGGCCGATGGTATTAATGTCGATGCGCCAAAAATAGCTAGAAAAAAATTTCGGCATCATCAAATTAAAGAAATCGCACGACGGGGGAGAAACCAAATTCATACAAACATAGACGCAGCTCCTTTTCGAGCTGTCGAAGGTGCCTTAAAATCGAAGAGAGGTAATGGGTTTTCTCGCGGATTTTTTCCAAGATTGATCGCATAGTGAAATTTGGTCTGAAGCCGCACTGATAAGGTCCAATAAGCCCACCATACGGCTTCAATCTCTTGCACTATACGGAGAAGACGATATTAAGAAAGCTGATTCCGCGGTAGTTGGCGCAGTTTGCAGGATCCCCCTTCTTGTGGACTGGGCAAAGAGCACCCACACTTCAACCATCAGGCATGCTCTCGTCCGACCATAGTTTGCAAAGAAGCTAATGGATGCGCCTTACCAACTCCACGCCTCCATATTTGAATAGCTCCGCAGGCAATTCAGCAGTGCCTGCGGCCTTGTGTGTTTTTTGATCTGGTTATTGCAATTTTTGAATGGCTGCCGCATAGGTTGATATTTCTGTTAATAGCACAATAGTTAGGGGCAACACCTGTGAATTTCTTAAGCCAAGAATAGTTTTGTTTTGATTTGGTAAGTATGTTTTAACCTGAATATGTTGTTTGCTGATGACTCTCTCTTGCAGCCTGAAAGATACAGTTATACATTTGCGGTCACATCGGTCCGCTCTTTATGTTAGTGTACCTAAGATATTCAGCACAGCTATAATTGCCATTCTCTGCTTTCATATTGTAACGATTTACTTGCAATCCTTTTATTTGCAACCCTCTGCTAAGTTCGAATCACTAAACTGTTGAATAAATAACTCCAATACGTAATAATGCAAAATGGCCTTTATTAAGTACTTCACAATGACAATCAAACTGTGCAACGAATAGCTTGCTTAATAACCAAACTGATTGATAGCTCAAATGAACTCTACTATGCAAAATAATACTGCTCTTGCTCGCTAGATAGCGTCTTAGTCGAAACTGCTTGACAACTCAAATCAAACTGAATTCCAGCGCCTCTACAATTGCCGCCTTTTATACTCTTTGATTTCAACCTTCGCATCTTCTACGCGCTTCCAGAATCTACTAGTGCAGCAGCTCTCAAACTTCTCAGCTGTAACTACAATTGCACATTTTATAGTTTTTCTCATTGTATACTTATAGGAGTATCTCAGATATATGCAAGTTAAGGAACATGACTCCACTCAATCAGGTGCAATATAACAAATTGTTTAAACATTGCTATTTGATTTATTACAGAATCTGTTGTAACATTCCATTCCCACATACTGACATGCGTTAGCCAGCTGATCAATGCCAGGAGTAAAATTACTAAGGTATCGTATAAGATAAACATCCTATTCAATATCCTATTGTAAACTATTTGTAAGTTAATAAGAGTAAAATGTAAAGCTTAGTCAGTTTTATAGCAGCATTGAAATAAAATGCAAGAGTTTTTTAAAAACTCATAACTCAACATAAACTTAATTTGCATGTGTTTGTGCACTGACTCTCCGCTGCTCGTATACGTACATGGTACATATGTGTAGACGCAATTATTGTTTCGTTTATGTAGATACATAATGATTGATCTATGGATGTGAATTCGCATCACTGCTTAGATCGGCTTAGAGACGATAGCATCGCTCAGTGCTGCTAACATTCGTTACAATATGTATGCATATGTGAGCTGAGTACCGGTATATGCCTTTGCGGTACTGTGAGTCAGTTTGAGCTTTTTTGCTTGTTTTTCTTCTTGGCTGGCGAATGGACTTTAACGTATCAGTGAACTGCAGAGCTAACTTTAGGAAACATAAGAATTGTGCAGATGTCACAGGCAAACAACGACTGAGGCTTAATCGTGTGTTATTCTAAAGTTGGGTTAGGCGAACATTATTTTTACAGCAGTATCCTTCCTAGATAGTTGAGTGTCGACGCTTCAACGCGTATGCGATTTTGTCTGTTGGACGTTATTCCAACTGTCCTCTGTTTCACAATGACTGATGTCAACAGGTCTTGTTCCACTTGCCTCTCCAACCCATATAATATAAAAGGTCTTAGGTAGGTCTCAAACCCCACCCAAAGTGATGGTGCATCGTTTGGTTCGGCCAACCTTGGTAGTTACTCATGTAAAATCAATCATTATCGTGTCTCACCAAGCTCAATGGTGACTTTTTCTACACTGCTTCAATAATAATGTCAATTAAGATTATATTTTGATACGCTTCGCCTTATTTTATCCGCATAACATGACATAGTCAGCAAAGCGTTCAAGCTTCAATTCATTACACTTAAGCTCGAGTTAAAGTTGACATAGTAATAACCATATTTTTACTTATTCATATCAAATTGGCATCAGTTGTTGGTGCCTTAACCTAAAAATCGTGAAAATTCACAAAAATGAAGACAACGCAAAAATTACAAACACATACCACAAAAAATAAGTCTCTTAGTGAAAAAGTATCCAAAACAATAAATAAAATATACAAAAAGTTAATAAATTCTCCAACTCAAATATTTTTAGGTTATGGTTATGGCGAAAAACCAAAAACCAGTTAGTTGGCTATGGTATGGTTATGGCTTTAGCTTTATGGCATGGCACCATTAATCGATTACATTGATTTCCATAAGGTTGGATCGTTCAGCTGTTTTTTCTTGTTATGGTTAAGTCACCATTAACTGGCCCTTTAATTTTTACCTATATGTGTAAGCGTCATACAAATGATTACTTAATCACGGATCAGGGACCTCACTTTAATTTTTTCGGAAAATTCTTTATTTTGAATACTCCAATGGCCTCTTCTCTGGACGTTGTTTTTGTGTTCCTCGTTCAGGAAGCAGACAATTAGTTTCGTGCAAGTTTGTCTGGTGACACCTAGCACTTGTTTATCTCTAGCGAAGTCAATGAACTTAAGGGGCATATTATATATACCGCAACGAGTGGTATTTTCTCGTATGAACCAGAATTCGTATGGTATAAGAGATTCATTTCACCTTAGCTAGTGAAAGTAAATGTTTTTTAGTATATATAGTGGTGAATGTGAATGCAAGTGACTGCCACGCAAAGTGTCATGACGTCATACATAATCTGGCCCTAAACCTTGGCGAAATAAGTTTTGCGAGCAAAGACTTCTTCTTTGCCCTCCCTGTCATCAAGCATGAGTTGATATATGGCGGTGGCAATAATCGAATTTTTTTTTCGTTTCCCATAATAGAGTCTTTATCCACGTCGTTCTCTTAACTATTGGTACACTTAACACTGCCACTTCACAGCCACGAACGTCGTGAGTACTTGGCGGCAAAATTTCTGGTATCGCGATGATTTTAAACTTTGCTTTTGCGTTGAAATCCATCAACCGGGCAAATGTACCGAGCATTAGAATTCCATATTTTACAGAAAAATAAAAAAGATCCTTAAGCGCATGTTAAGTTAGTGTAAAGGTTAACCACTTTTATTTGAGAATGACAAAATTTTGAAGTGTTATTTCTCTTCAGTTTCTATCAGGTCTTTGAATCTACCATTAAACATGTTTCATACTTTGTTATATCTTTTCTCAGTTCATTCTTCTAGCTTAAAACAAGTCAACTTTTTGCATTGTTATTGAATTGCGTACTGTTTTTCTTTTAAAATGAAAATAATCTCTTTGTGAAAATCAACTTCGAAATTAAATTGAATTTGAAACACATTACAACAACAACGCTTGCTTCATGCTGTTACATTCAGCGACTCGTAAGATGCTTAAAATTTCTACACAAAAAGGATTTAAATGTGCAAAGAAAAAAATTTAAACATAAAAATAAGATATTTCTGAGATAAAATTTTGGGATGAGCATCCTCCCACAATCGAGTGAACATACAACAACGAATGTAGGAAATCTATTATCTAACGAAAAATCACTCGCAAAACTGTCGTTAAAGTTCATGAAAACAAAGTCACTTCTAACATTTTAGATACTCGAATGAAAACTTAAAGAATATGAGAAAAGGTTATATGTCTACAAACAAAGTTTTAAGAAGATTAGAATTTTTGATTTTTTCCCCTTTTTTAGGTGAGAGGCTTAAGAACTAAACCAACTGAGTCTTCAAAAATTGCAATCAAAAGAAAATACTGCCTAATTTGATTTTCAGCCAAGGTTGGTGGCACTGATTTTTGGTAGCAATTTGAGGTTGTAAATTGAATCAGTAAATGGGCAAAGTTTTGATGTTCAGCGAACTTTTGCAACTCATTTGTATGTATGTGTGGGTAATGAGCAAAGTGCGTGCAAGCAGATTAAGTTGCCAAATGAATAAATTATATTAATCTGAAATGTGGCATTTGGCTTTTGGAAATTTTTAAGCTTTTTCAGTAATGTTGTACACAATTGACGAAACTTTTTTTTCAGGAATGATGTATACAATTACACCAAGCCAGTGACTTTTATGGTTGTTATACTAAATAAGTGTTATTAAATTTAAATCTGAATAATTTATGAATATATGTTAGCTAGAAAAGATGAAAATTATGCTTGAAATGAAAAGTCGCAAGAAAGATTATGAATTGATGCGATGCGTTAAAAGCAAGACTAATAATTCATTATTATTGTCAATTGAAGAAGCCTAAACATTTAGTTGGTCCAAATATGACAAAATATTTATGATACTGAAAACAGCATTGTGGATAAAACAAGTGTAATAAATTATCCGTCAGCTGCCTGACAGGATGTTCAAGATGTCTACTCATAAGGCCGGCTATTTTCAGCGGGTAATAGAAAGAGATACAGAATGAGACCGCTATTGTTAACTAAAAATCAGGTGATCAGTTCTATTGGTAATTTTGATGTCTATCCAGAAGTTATCATACTTCTGTTATTCACAATGTAATACTGTTTTCACACAGACGGCTTATTGAATAATAAAGCAGTTTTCTACATTAAGACGCTTATTGAGCTCAATCTTCCCTACAAAATTCGAATATATAATTATTTCATTAGTAGCTAATCGAATGCCTAATGAAGTCAAAAGCACAATGCATCTCTGTTGGCAGCGTTCCACGTCTTAGTTTTTGGTGTGTTCAGTGCTTAAAAATGTCATTTGTCAAAGTAAATGTCATTGTCTGCATGGCGGAACGATACAAATTGGCCGCATTGAACAGCTGATTATAACCTTTTTTATTTGATTTGATATATCAACTACCGGCGCAGTACGATTTTGACATTTGTCCATCGAATTTACAAGTACATGGAATTTTTTTGTTTGTAGGTATGTCACCATGCTGCCACCTTGTATCGTTCCGCCATGATTGTCTGTCATACAGCATTGTCATTTTATTCGCTTGACATTTCATCCTTCATACTAATCGAGCAGTTACTTCTGTGTGAAAGCAAAAAATTTACGATTTCATTAGAAGGTGAAATGAGATCATTAAGTTTCTGTGTGAAAACAGTATAAAACATGTTCGAAAATAAAAAGAAAAGGTCAGAAAATATTTTTAAATTTCCTAAACAAAACGTTACATATTTAAAAGTCTGCATAGAAAGCAACAAAATAAAGTAAGGTAGTTAAGTTGGCTAAGCGGTTTGAGATAAATCGCTTAAGCAACAGTCGACCAAAAAAGGGTACTATTGTGAACGAGCGAATTAAGTGTACATGCGAATGAGCAGATACACGAAAAATAACAAATTAACAGCGTGGCGGCAGGGTGACGTAAGTACAAAGAAACACACGCATTCCATGTATTTTGTTTATGTAATTCGCTGGTTGAGTGTCGAAACGTACTGCGCTAGAAGTAGAAACGTCAAAGCAGCTAAAAACAAGGACCAATTAGCTGATAAACTTCCACCACATGTATGGTTCCGCCATGATGAAACTGTTTGAAACGTTTTTTCAAGGTCGCTTGCAAAAAAACCACTAATATCTAATTATATTATATTTTTCAAATCTTAAATTTTTTTTATAATCCACGTCGCATAATTTCGAACGTGGTGTTTATTAATTAAAATCATTGTGATCACTTCCTCAACCAATGCACATTTTGATTGCCTTTACTTGGGAGCTGATATGATTTGTCCCCAACTTATTTATTGCTCGTCGCCATGGAAATCTCGCAAAAGAAGTAAATTTTCATACTAGTTTAAGGGGGTGAGATTGTTTAAGGTGCTTTGCAGGGGTTCGAAAGCTTTCGAGGTCAAAGGTGGCCTAATACAAAAATCTGAAATTTCGAACTTATGAGGAGCACCGAGCTTCCAAAGCAATGCTTACCAAATTTTAATTTTTTTTTACTACCCTCCACTAATCACAGAAAAACGGCTTTTAAAAAATAAAACTGGCACTGATACCTGTACCTTGGTATTTTTAAAAAATGTATAAAACTTTATTCATAAAAAATAAATAAAACTTTAATCATTAGACTCTTAACATAGAATTCCCATCATGTCTTTCTGCCAGTTTATTCTGATATTCATATTTCTTAGATAAACGAAGCAAATTCTTTTCATATATTATAATGTTAACAATGGTGTGAAAGGATCTACTGGCTCTTTTTTGTTGATCAAGTGGGGTCTTGCGCCCCCGGGACACCTACTTTGAGTAATTTTTTAATCATTTTGTGACTCAATCGCGACAGAACGACTAAACAAATTTGAATGAATTTAACACACATATAGATAAAAATAGATAGAATAGATAGAATGTTTTCGATGTGTTTTCAGGGATTTGTTGGGTAGGGTGTCGGAGTAAATTCATTGATTTCATCATAACTTCAGATTGTTTCCTGGAACCACTCAGGACTATTCCAAAATAATGTAGATCATTTCTTGAGTATATAAAGAGTTTTCGGTGATATTACGGGAAGAAATTTTCATTACTTCTGCATTTAAAAAAATATGCCCATGAAGTAGCTTCAAAATAAGTCCAGGTGTTCTGGTATGACATCCCAACTTTCACATTTAAAAAATATGTATGCTCATTTAGATTTTGATATAACAATTTTTGGAAAGAAGTCAGTTTTCGTATAGTTAAGGATCATTTCAGAGTTTTTCGAGACTGCTTCGAGATATTTACGCATTGTTCTTAGGAGCATTTGGTTCGTTTCGCGGCTATCACTGGTTTATATTCAGAATATTTCTTAAGTAAATTCGTATTATTTTCTTATATATTTCTTTCTAAATATCGCATTTATCAGTGAATTATTTCAGTTTTTTCTGGACTCCTTGAAGATTGTTTGCGTTATAATTTCGATATTTTTCGGCTTTTTTGTTAAGAATATTTTCTGGACTGTTCCAGAAAAGTTTTCTGAATCATATCGGGACTATATCGCTATCTTGTGTGTGTGGGGACTGAACCGAGGTAAAGTGAAATTCTCGATACATAAAGTTATAAATATATATTTTAAAAATATAGTAAAGGAATTGTTCATTAATATATATTTTTAATTTTTTGCAGGATAATGTACATAAAATATCAAATAGCATCAGTGAAAAAACCGGATCATAGTCAAAGAGGCGGAAATGGAAAAAGTGTTGCAGAAAACGGAAAACCAGAAGAAAAGGTAAGTACGCAGTTAAAAGCTGGGATATTAATACGTAAATTTATCTAATCTTAATTTTTCTCACAATATTTACGTGTACGAGTCACCTAGTAATAATTGCCGTGACAGTTACAGAATTCAATTATCAATTTTTTTATAAAATTTCTACATTTTTAACATAATCCTATAATCAAGGAAAAAAAGTTTTAGTTCTAAGAAAATCACTTGTACCAGACTAAGGGAAAGTATCATATACCAGTTTTCTTATGTTAATACTCCGCACAAAATGCGATTAGTCTAGGAGTGTCCGAGATGAGTCGCAAACGAGTATCTGACTAATGCCAGTTTTGATCTCTTTGTATGCGTTGAACTATTCCCTTTTGTCTGAGCAGGTCCTATGAAGAGACTACCCTGGAAAACATCGTGCGAACACCCCTAAAGAGATTGGTCTCAGATTGATCTCTTTGGTCTACATTCGGGCAAAATTGATCTCATTTAGTCCCTTTCGAGTACAGTTGAGATTACTCAGTTTGAAATCTATGTTTATATTAAAAATGAGAAAAAAAGGATTACCCGGGATTGAATCGAATTATTTGAGAAAAATGCGGAGCCCTATACCGAACCTAAATTACTGGGACTTAAACGACTACGCCGGAGTTAGGGTTAAATTTTCGGAGAATATTTTTTATTCTTTTTGAAAAGCGGGCGAAAAACTTACATCAAAATAAATGTTTTCATACATTTTCAGCCGCAAAGGTAATCCCCGCTTAAAAATTCGTATATCAAATAGATTTGGTGGCTTGTAAAACCTTTCATTGTGTTTCTGCAATGAATAATGCGACTGATCCCTATTTGAGTACTTATTGAACCGAGAAATGACTAGTCTTCATATGTCCCCATATGGGTACAAAGGGCACTGGTTATATCCATCCCTTTGGGGTATAAATGTGTACAATTGGTCTCTTCATAGGAAATGCTCAAACAAAAGAAAACAGTTCAACTTATACAAGCAGATCAAACTGGCACTGGTCGCATAATCCCTTGCGACTCATCCCGGATTCATCCTGGACTAATCGCATTTTTCCAGGGTAATTGTACCCAAAGGGATCAATCGGGGACCGGCCTCTTAAGGGATTAGTCGCCCTATTTTTGCAGGGTAGCTATTTATTTCGTTTTAAGGAAATTTTTTGTTGCGTGTACTTACAGGAACGTAGAGTGGTTTTTGATTATTTTCATTTTAGCTGTTGTTTGGGAAAGTAAAGATCACTCTAAGTTTAATTTTAATTATATGGCGAATTTATTCCTCTATAGAAAGCTGAATATGATTTGTAAATGATTGTGCCCTTTTATTCTGACACAAAAAATTTTCCATCTAAATGATAAATGAATTTTGTGTAGTCTTTTTACACTCAGTTGAGCAGAGCTCACAGAGTATATTAAGTTTGATTGCATAACGGTTGATTGTACAGGTATAAAGGAATCGAGATAGATATATACTTCCATATATCAAAATCATCAGGATCGCAAAAAAAATTTGATTGAGCCATGTCCGTCCGTCCGTCCGTTAACACGATAACTTGAGTAAATTTTGAGGTATCTTGATGAAATTTTGTATGTGGGTTCCTGAGCACTCATCTCAGATCGCTATTTAAAATGAACGATATCGGACTAAAACCACGCTCCACTTTTTCGATATCGAAAATTTTGAAATACCGAAAAGTGCAATAATTCATTACCAAAGACAGATAAAGCGATGAAATTTGGTAAGTGAGTTGAACTTATGACGCAGAATTGAAAACTAGTAAAATTTTGGACAATGGGCGTGGCACCGCCCACTTTTAAAGGAAGTAATTTAAAACTTTTGCAAGCTGTATTTGGCAGTCGTTGAAGATATCATGATGAAATTTGGCAGGAACGTTACTCTTATCACTATATATACGCTTAATAAAAATTAGTAAAATCGGAAAACGACCATGCCCACTTTTAAAAAAAAATTTTTAAAGTAAAATTTTAACAAAAAATTTAATATCTTTACAGTATATAAGTAAATTATGTCAACATTCAACTCCAGTAATGATATGGGTGCAACAAAATACAAAATTAAAAGAAAATTTTAAAAATGGGCGTGGCTCCGCCCTTTTTCATTTAATTTGTCTAGGATACTTTTAATGCCATAAGTCGAACAAAAATGGGCGAAATCGGTTGAAGCCACGCCCAGTTTTTTATACACGGTCGACCGTCTGTCCTTCCGCATGGCCGTTAACACGATAACTTGAGCAAAAATCGACATATCTTTACTGAACTTAGTTCACGTACTTCCTGAACGCACTTTATCTTGGTATAAAAAATGAACGAAATCCGACTATGAGCACGCCCACTTTTTCGATATCGAAAATTACGAAAAATTAAAAAAATGCCATAATTATATACCAAATACGAAAAATGGGATGAAACATGGTAATTGGATTGGTTTATTGACGCGAAATCTAACCTTGGAAAAAACTTTGTAAAATAGTTGTGACACCTACCATATTAAGTAGAAGAAAATGAAAAAGTTCTGCAGGGCGAAATAAAAAACTCTTGAAATCTTTGCAGGTATTACATACATAAATAAATTAGCGGTATCCAACAGATGATGTTCTGTGTCACCCTGGTCCACATTTTGGTCGATATCTGGAAATCGCCATCACATATACAACTACCACCACTCCCTTTTAAAATTCTCATTAATACCTTTAATTTGATACCCATATCGTACCAACAAATTCTAGAGTCAACCCTGATCCACCTTTTTGGCGATATCCCTAAATGGCGTCCACCTATAGAACTATGGCCCACTCCCTCATAAAATACTCTTTAATGCCTTTCATTTGATACACATGTCATACAAACACATTCCAGGGTTTCCCTCGGTTCATTTTTCCTACTTCCTTACTTGTTTTATTTCCTTTATATTTTATAAATTAGAAATAAAAACTTAGAGACATAAAAGGCGAAAATTGTAGATATTGCGCATAAGAGCCATCCGTTCTCATATTTGTATGCATCATCAACCAAATATTCTGCTGGCTGGTGAGAGTGTAAATTTTTTAATTAAAACGGAGATAGAAAATGCCACGGAAGTGCTTCACAGTAACTCCTCTACCATCGTCAGTGAACAAGTTGAGGGAACAGTCAAACCAGCACAGTAGCATTATCAGAACTTTGCCTTATTTAACTTTCAAATTGAATTACCGTTATGGTTTGATTGTAAAGTGGTATGCGATATTACTGTTTGATTGGTACAGGTTGTGGTTACTGGTCACCGATTTCATTACGAATGTCTGGCGATTTTTCAATTATTGGGTGGAAGTTTACAGAGCATTCCATTAGCATTCGTTTTCGGGTGGTGCTATTTGTTGTGGTAGTTTTGGCACCGCTTCACTTCAAGCATATTGGAGCACCTGTCAATTTGTTTCCATAAATTTAGCTTTGCAAATAATTTAAATTTGTGAAGATTTAATTGTAACTTGGATATTTTAATTTAAAAACTGAAATGGCAGACTTTGTGTTGTTGCCTTTTTAATATTGTAAATTTTTGCTTTTAAGCTTAGTATTATTTACTTGAAATCAGTTTTAAACACATTTTTTTTTAATTTAAAAGAAGTTCAAAAAATTGTGTGATAACTTGCTAGTATTGCAAGGTGAATGGATCATCTACGGTAGAGCTTGGGGTATTCGATTATTCAAGTCACTCGAATGCTCTTGTATTCGATTATTCGAACATCTGCCCGTAGGATGATCCCTGAAGGTGATGCTTAAGAAGATGAGCGGGAGGGAAAGGGAGAGGTAAACAAAAAGCCACTAGCTGATAAGGGAAATAAGAGATATGAATGGGAATTGGAAACGGATAGAAAGAGAATGGTGACAGGAACCTAGGAAAGCAATAGAAATAAAGGAAAATAGATGTGCAAGTTGAAAAGAGGTGTGGATACGAAGGAGAGACAGTGATTAAACATGAAAAGTCGAAGGGAGGGGCTAGAATACGAAAAATACCGCTGTTTACTGAGAAGGTAAATATATCTCAAACCAGAGTATTATGAGACAGGAGAACTCTCAGTTTTCTATTTATATCTCAAAGGTAAAGATGAATGCGATTTTAAAAGTTGTACCTGCGTTATTTTCATATAGTTTCGTAGTGGCTTACTAAAACAAGTATATTGAGGGACATTGGGTATGGGTAACATCGCGAGTATACAGGGATTGTCGATCATCGTCCTAATTTCCGCTTCCACTACAGTCGTATATGTCAGTTTTTCATCGGGTTCTGCGAAAAGTTTTGAGTGCTGGTTACAGAGATTATGAAGACCTTCCTTTTCTTCCTCAGTTAGGTGTTCTGTTTTTATTTCCAAAATTGTAAACCGATCTTGATTTTTTTACCATTTTTAATAATCATGTAATCCCTAGGGTTATGAATTACCGCATTTAACTGTTTGAGGCTGTCATTCCCAATGATGCCGTGGAATGACATTAATGAAAGCAAAATGAAAAACTTTAGGCATTCCTCGTTTAAACCGAAAAGATTAAAAAAATGTATGATGCGATACTCTTACTTTACCTCCAACGGAGTTCGCGTAAAAAACATTTTCGTTTGGTATGGGGGTTTTCGCTAATAAAGGCTGAAGGTAGTTTTGTTGGAGCCAGTGTCTATAAGGAATTTTAATACCTCTCCATTGCCGGTTTTCGCACTGGATGTAAGGCAATCTCGAGTGCGTTGGTCTAAAAATTAACGTCGCAAAACTCTTCGCATTCTTCTTCGTTGTCATGTGCGTACCGCAAATAATCCTGATAGTAGTCTTCCCAGGATTGTGTTTCTTCTGCGTATAGTTCATCAGTTCCGTGTCCGTATGTACTTGCTTCGCATTGTTGCGTTTCGGCTACGGTGGCGTCAGGTTTATGGTTCTATATGCTCTATTCTTTGAAGTTTAAGAGCAGCATTTCTATTGAATTGTCCTGTGTGCGCCGGGGGTGGTCGCTTCGACGCTACGTTGTTGTATCCTGGCCTGTTCATGTAATTGATGTTTCTTGTTCGCATCGAAGGTCAACGTCCACAGGTGTGGGTGGTTTTGGTTGTAATGGTCTTGGCGATGGATCACTGTAATGCATCGGCCTTTGGATGTTTAGTGTATTCGAGTACTGTAGATGTGGACGTTGATATTGCTGATACTGAGGTTGCTGATGTTAATGTTGTTGATGCTGGGGTTGATGAGGAAATCGGGTAAATGGAGACATTGATTGGGGGAAATGCGCAAGGTGCAGGTAAAATGGTTGATTGGATTGTTTCCTCGGTGGGAGTGCAGGCTTTTGTTGGTATGTGCAAATCATGCTACAGGTAGCATTGGTCTTCTGGGTGAATCTTACTGGCTGTTAGCGTAAGCAACTCTGAATTTCTGGTTCTCCAATTTAATGCATAAATGTAAGGCTTCGGGTAAATCAGATGGTTCTTTCATGCCGAGGAGTCTGGACAGGTCACCTTATAGTCCTCGAACAAAGGTATCTGGTGCCCTGTCACGGTATGTACGTTTGAGGACACGCATGGCCTCCCCGCTAATATCCATGCCGGATACCTTGTTGAGTATTAGCGAAAGGTGGGAATACACCTCCGCGTAGAATTCCTGTGCCGATTTCCTATTTTGGACCGAACAGGTCATCTGGTATTCTTAAATAAGAAATAAAATGGGATAGAGAGAAAAGGGCAGAAGCGAGGCTCCCTTCTGAAATGTAGGCAAGCCAATTTTCTACCAGAACAAAGTGCACGGAGTACTCTGGTAATATATCATTATTAAATTTAAAACGTTTTATCAATGTCTTTCATATAATTATAAAGGAATATAGGAAGACTTTTGCGTTTTGTGGTGGCGAACAATTTGTACGTGGCCTGACAATTTTTCCAGCTATAAAATAGTCCGGTCAGATTCTACTTATGAAATCTGTGTACACAAATACTTCGTCGCCAACCTGTACCATTCGAGATAGACCGTAAGATGGTTTTCCAACCATGTTAAGGGATGAATATTATGACCGATTGTACGATTGTCGGTTCGACACAAACGAATCAATTTGTCACACAATATAATTTTTTTGGTTTTTGCAATCGAATAAGAGCTGGGCTTAGTTCTCCTTTATAACGAATACTCGATTGCTCGAATATTTTTCAGAGCGATAAGGCAGCGTTTCTTAAATAACACAAAAAAATCTTTCACATCAGTATTTGGATAAGGATTTTGAGGTAAAAATCTTCCTCAAGAAACATTTATTTTTGTTTTTGTTTTAAGGGGTCCAGTTTCTAACTAAGGCTCAAAATAACTCACTAAGTTCTTCAAAAAGTACCCTACTCCAATGGCGCTTTCTTTACTCATTCGCCATTCCATTGGTAGCATCAAATCAGTAAATGCTTCACAGCGTGGTAAAGAATGAATCACTGAAATAGATCGTCGTTGTCCATGTATATAATGTAGTTTGGTACCCAGTTCGACACGGAGAAACGGATGACAGAATAAGGGGTTTCGTCGTGGACATCGTATAATAGGTTAGGTTAGGTGGTAGCTGCCCTGACAAGGATAGCTCACTTGGACAAACACGAAGGTCCGTCGTGATACATATACACCAAAAATAACGGTGACATAGATCTAGCTACTTAGAGAATCGTTGGGTAGCAACGATAAAGCTCTGAATGATACCGATCTCAACTTTGGATAAATCCTCGGGAGATCCAAGTGAGTCGCGACCGAAATACTTTCGCCTAGTTCTGGCAAATGCTGTACAATCAAGCATAAAGTGATTTGGTGATTCCACCTCATCATCCTCCATACAGCTGCAGCAGGATGGAGTTTCCAGTATATTGAGACTTACCGCGTGGATACCCATGGAACAGTGCCCTGTCAAAACCCCAATGACCATTCATAGGTGAGCCTTATTGAACCCAATTATCATCAGCAGACCTCCTGCCATCCACTTTCGGCCAGAAAGATCTTGCTACCCTACAAGACGAGGTGTCCGCCACAACATTTGCTGAGCTGACTCGAGGTTCAGCTATGGGGAGAATCCACAGGTGGCCAGCGGGATCCCGAAATTCCTACAGCCATCTTCATCCGGTTCAGTTGTACCGATGCGGGCTAAGAGATCCGCTTGACAGTTACCTGGGGATATCACTATGGCCCGGGACCCAGATAATCTTAATTGTAAAATATTCGATGCAATCGCAAGCGAAGTCAGGCACTCCCAGACCACCCTCGATCGCACTGTGGTTGAGCTCAAGGCCTTGATAGCCGCTTGACTATCAGAGTAGATGTTAAATTCTCTAACCTATTAGCACTGTATAGCATTCCATCCACCGCATCCTTAATCGCAGCAACTTCCGCTTGGAATACACTGCAGTGATCAGCCAACTTAAATTTACGCTTAAATTTAGCTCTTGACAAAAGACCCTCCCACCAACCTTTCCATCCAGCTTCGACCCATCCGTGAACAAGTTACCGGTCCCATGCCCCAGATAATTCCTCTTCCTCACTCCTCTCTCGGTGGAATGGCTGGAGTGAAGGTTGTATAGGGAGCAGTTATCGGCATACAATAGTCCGTTCTGTCCGGGATAAGTCGAAACTGGTAAGAAGGCTAGAGTGTTCGCGGTCAGAAAGTCCATATCCCATATCACGAAGCCTGACGAACGACCTTGCCGCGCCGCCTTTCCCGCAATATCTACTGTTATATGTTCAGCATGACGTTCAGTGCGAAGGTAGGTGTTGTTCTGAGAGCGCCACTGATACCGATCAGCGCCGTCCGTTGCACTGACACTAACATTTTGGAGGTGCTCGCCGTGTCCAGTACTTTCCACCAGACCAGCCACCCATATAGCAGAATCGGTTTGAGCACCATCTCATAAAGCCAGTGTACTACTCCTGGCGAGAGTACCCATCTCTTTCTGATAGCCGCTCTGCAGTAGTACAAGACAATGGCGGCCTTCCTGGCCCGATTTTTCCACATCTGGGTATCCAGGACAGTTTCTTATCCAAAACAATCCCCAAATATTTAACCTATCAGAAAGTACCAACGGTACCCCTCCAATCGAGGGAGTTCTGAAATCGGGCATCTTATATCTCCTTGTAAAAAGAACCAATTCCGTTTTTTCCCGGGTTGACCGCCAATCCACATGATTCAGCCCACCTAGCCACAGTATCCAGGTAGCCCTGCAGAACATCGTGCAGGGTGCCAAGAACTTTGCCTCTGACTAGGATAGCGAGGTCATCTGCATAGGCAACTACCCGACAACCATTGGCTTCCAGCTCTACAAGAAGCCCGTTGACTACCACAACACAGAGGAGAGGAGATGGGACACTCCCCTGTGGCGTGCCCCTGCACACACCTTCGTCCTAATTATGGCCCCTCCCCACTCCACTGCGACAATTCTGCCGCATAGAAGTTTGCTAATAAATTCAACCAGAGCCGCCTCGACTCCTAAACCCACCAGAGCTCCTTCGATTGGCCCCAGTAAGACATTGTTAAAGCCCCCTCGATGTCTAGAAAGGCACCCAGAGCATACCCTTTGTGTTCTAGGGACCCCTCTATTTGCTTTACAATCGAATGGAGAGCCATTTCCGTCGATCTGCCCTTGCAGTACGCATGCTGTGAAGCCGACAGTAACCTCCGAGGTATCCTTTCCCGTAGGTACAGGTCAATCAACCGCTCAAACGTCTGAAGAAGAAACGACGAGAGACTGATTGGCCAGAAATCCTTAGGTGATACATCAGCAGCCGGCAGAAGCCTTCGGAATAAAAATAACCCTAACCCTGTACCAAGACTTCGGGATATAGTTAAGCCTGAGGCAGTTAGTATAGATGATGGCCAACCAGGGGCTGGAAATTCCCAAAGACTTTTGAAGTTGCGGAGGAATGATTCCATCCGGACCAGGAGACTTATAGGGCTTGAACGACCCTATAGCCCAGGTTATTAGAAATTCCCGTATTGGAATGGCAGGTACTTCTGCATGGCCAAGATCCCTGCGCAACTGGGACATCGGGAAAATGATTATCCAGTAAAAGCTTTAGGGACTCCTCGCTACTCATCTACCAGTCCCCACCATCATCTCTCAGATACCCCAGAGGAGCGGGATTCCTAGAGAGTATTTTTCTAAGCCTCGCGGATTCATTGCAGCCTTCAACGTTTTCGCAAAAGCTTCGCCATGCATCTCGCTTGGCTATCCTTCTCTCATATTTTAAATCCGCAGACTCGCCCTATAGAGCTCCCAGTCCGAGGTTAATTTACTCTTCTTGGCTCTGTTGAAGAGCCGCTGACTGGGCGCTCTTAGGTCGTCAAGAGAATCCGACCACCAGGGCGGCTTGCCTTTCCCCTGTAAGTTTTCAATGGGCAGGACAGCTGAAATGCGCTATTGCTTGCCGAGGTGAAGTTTTCCACCAGAACGTCTATCTCAGATTCGGACAGGTCCGAACTAACGGTAGGCACCGCAGCAATAGCTCACCAAGCTTCCTACAATACAAGTCCCAGTTAGTACTTTAAGGTTCCTAAAGATATTTTACCGGGACGTTCTTCGTTCACCGAGAACTGAATATATCGATGATCAGAGAAGGAATGCTCGTTGAGAACCCTCCAGCCAGATATCCGAACTTCCAGTTCTCTACTAACCAGGGTGAGGTCCAGGACCTCCTCCCTTACCGCAGTAATAAAAGTCGGGTCATTCCTCTATTACATATACAAAGTCCCCCATCTGCAATAAAAGTAAATAAAGACTCACCTCTAGTGTTGGTATCCGAGCTTCCCCAGATGCTATGATGGGCATGGCCATCGGCACCGATGATCACGCCAACACCTACTCCGCCTTGCTTCAGCGGTGATTTCCCCAGTATCGCAGGCGGTGGTCCCGCTACGTCCCCGTGGGGCATGTACGCTGAGACCACCCACATTCCATTACTTCCTCGCCCGAGGCAGACCATGGTTACGTCAGCATTGCTGAAATTAGAGAGAATAAAAGCTTTAATCTCTTTTTAACAAGCACACAGGATCTAGGCCTACTTACCTCCCCATGCACCAAGTTGTTGAATTTTCCAATCCTTAATCCAGAAATCTTACTGCCGTTACTGCTCAGCCACGGCTCCTGGAAAAGGACTATATCCACTCCGCCTTTTTCAAGCAGAGCACCAAATTTGCAGAAGCCGCCTTAGAGTGTTGAAGATTGATTTGATGGATTTCCATCAAAAACGCTCTTCTTCCGCACCCCATTCTTGGCAGATTCGTGTTAGTCGTGTCCATTATAAAAAGTCCCCCCTCAAGGCCGATTGTGTAGTCGCCCTTCAACGGTCTCGTGGTTATCTATGCAACGCAGGGAGGCCATGCGAGGATTGACGCATTACCTTATGAGTAATGCGTTCAGGGCCAGACCGGACGCAAAGCGGGGAAATTTTCAACCGCACCTACACCACCAACTTAACAGCGACGGAGGCGGAACGCACCTTGAGGCCCGCCACGGTTTTAACTGGACGTAGGCTGGTGCATCATTAGGTTTCACCCCGACTTACTAAGGTGGCAGAATACCGCACCTACCAGCCCAAAGTCATCAAGTCAAAATTTAATGTCAATAATCAAACGCCCTAAACAATCCAGTTCATCACCGTTGTGTATCGATCTTGACTCTTAGAGAGTCCTCCTCCCCTGAACTCGGCACAATGACTCAGGGGTGCGGGTTTTATCGAGTTGTCCTCTCTAGATCCGCAATTATCAGTAGAAGCAGGGGCACCTCGTGCAGGACGTGATAACTAATCACGCGTGACATTCGTCACTATGGCCGGTCTAATACTGATAACAGTCCCTGATCCAGAGCCTGGAACCACTTATGATATCGTATAATAACAATAGAAGCAATTCAAATGCCGTAATGTATGACAAACCTAATATTTTATTTTAGAAAAAACGGCTTTTCTGTTAGAGTGTTAGAGAATTTTTCCAAAGTGCAGAGTTTTCAAATCACATACTATAGACATAAAATAAAAAATAAAATGTTTCTTGCAGCTTTTTTATACCAACTAACTTCTCTAACAAATTTCTACGATTTCCTTAAGATAGACCTTTTTGTGCTCCAGGTTGACTTGATTTCATATTTAATCATTCGCTCATATCATCTAAAAGGCAGAAATGTCTCTCATAGCACTCATCTACCTCTCTTTTGTATGTTTCAGTTCAGCGTCGATGTAGCAACTTCTATACCAAAACAACAACCACCGTCCTCCAACTATAAGTCCAGTAATAGAAATTTGATCGAAGCAACGCAAGCTACGACTGAACCGTCCAGTTATACTAATATTAAAAATATATCTAATGGTACAAATAGTACCACCTTTATCAATTTCAATGCAAAATCTGTTGAGGAGGTATTACTATTGCCATCCGATGAGCCAATTGCAATACCTACCTTAAACTCAGTGTCAACACCACTTAAGCCCAGTGACAACAATAAGTTAAAAACTGAAGTAAATGTCAATCCATCAAATAAAAACTCCGTCCAAGATGACTTTACACGTCCTAATGGTTCTGTCACGAAAATGACTTTGAAAAACAATCACCTGATCGTTGAGACTGAAGAGCGACACGTAAGTGCTCGATAGATATTGAACGTTGTCCATTGGTTGTTGAGTGTTTTTGTGTATCAATGTTTTTGTGTTTGTGTTGGTGTTCGTTGTTGGTAGTGATGGGCGAAAATAAATGGTTTTTAGTGCTTCAAGGCAATTGTTGGGCATTAAAAAGATTTTGTGATTTTGTCTATTGGCAATTGATTGGTAGTAGACAGTAGCCCATTTCCACGAGAACACACACACACACACACGCACATATGTATATATTTCTATACATTTATATACTTAGATATGCACTCAAACAACTCAACGTTCATTCATTTTTTGTTAAATTCTTCTTCTTCTTCTGCACCTAAATATACTAACGTACTTACGTATTTGTTTGCTCTTCCTGTCGTTAAAGTAGTCTTTGTTATTCTTACCTTTCTTGGTACTCGTATTTGCTGTCGTTGCTTGCTTTGTGCTTTCTTTTACTGTTGTACTCGTTTTTTACAAATACAAATATTTCTACTTATTCGTAATGTTGTTGTTATTGCTGTCATCCTAGTTGTTGTTATTGACTTTTTTTTGCTAAAGTTTAAGTCGTTTGTACCATTTCTAGCTATAACATCCTCCGTCTTTTCTTCTTTCTCATTCGATGTTGAAAAAATGTCGGCCAATTTCCTTATATGCAACATACACATGTATGTATGTATGTAAACATGACAGTGTCTTAATATTTGATTCTGGGTTCTTGTAAGTATACATACATACATACAAGCATCTTACCTCTGAACATGTAAAAAAATCATTTTTCAGGTGTTTTTATCCACCCTCGTTATTTTTTCTACCTTTTATTTCATAAAAGTATTTTAGAACCTAGCGCTGTTTTAGTTGCTGTGTGTGTCTCTGTATATAGAAATATTTGAGTACAAAAAAATATTTAAAAAGTTCGTTGATGAAGCAGTAAAGAAGCAATGCATAGGTGGACAATACCTCAGTTAAGATTTACGATTGACAATACAACCACAAATATCAAGGGAAATAACAAATTCTTTATGTTTGATTTTTCCGACAGAATAAGAGTTGGAATTATTTTGGAAAGATAAATAGAAATTGTCAAAAGATGACGAAGAATCCTTCCGAAATAATAACAAATCCGAGGAGCAAGCGAAAACTTATGTAGCTAATAGTGCCCACTTGCAACGGCAAGTTATTTTTTTTATATGAGAGTTAATTTCAAAAATTTGTCACAAATGTATGACTTTTACCCCTCATTACAGGTTAACTCTGAGTTAAAAAGTTAACTTGCCGTTCTGCAAGCGGGCCTTAGGGTTTTGATTTATTTGGACAGTATTTCTTAAAATATATAAGATGTCCTTAGCATAGTAACTCTCTACAAACTAAGCACAGTAGAATTGGTAGGATATCTTGAAAACGCTTTAAGATATAGCCATGAAATTTTGTGGGCGCCTACTTAATTTAAGAATGATCTTCGCCGGATGAAGTAACGAGAATCCGTTGATGACGAGAATCGGTTGCCCACTTTCTATATAATTAAACAAAAAAGCTTTCTCAATGCACATCTTACGTGATATCTCCGCAAATTATATAGCTGCGATGCTAAAATTTTGGAGGAATTTTCTCGTAAGGACGACTAAAAATACATATCAAACATCATTAATTGGCGCTTAACCGCATTGGCGATTGTGGCTGTTTCACAACAATTCACGTCAGGTATCCCTGTTTCGCGATTATTGAGGCTAATTTTTCTTCCACCTGCCTCCCCAACTCAGTGGGTTTCGATTGAAATATTTTCTTTGTTGGAGCGTCTTGTCTATTTGCCTAACATGACCTAGCCAGCAAAGCTTTTGGGGTATTATTCGCTGCAGTAGCTTCATATCTGCGTATACAGGGCGGCATCAAAATACGTACTTAAAAAATTAAAAAATGGGCGTGGCAGCTGAAACTTTTTAAAAAGCTTTGCGTCGACTATCGGTAAAGATATCTCGAGAAAGTTTAAAGCTAAAGTAATGAAAGGTGAACCGATCCACAAAAGTCACAAAAGTCTGCTTATTACTACGCTCACCTACCGCATAATAACAGAACATTCGTATGGGCGACACAAAACCGGGTCGCAAAAAAAAGTTGCAAACGTCCACCCTTAAGTATGAAGCTTATATTGAGAGGGTTTCGGATCAATTTTTTAGATCCTTCGAAATACAGCCAAAATTGTTTTTTTCTTGTAACTTGGTTATCTGACATCCGATTTTTGGAATTAATAAGTCATTATTTATATTATCTGATTGCTTTTAATGTCCTTTCGAGCTATAAAGTCGTTTTCACATGATTCGGTCAGCTAAGCTGACAAAAAAAACCAGCGACTACCATAAGAAAACATCGATTAATTTGCCAAAGTATCGAGTGACGGCTCTTAACAAATAAAAACCTTTGGCTGTGCGGGGTTTCGACTATGAGTGTACCCTATTTCTCTACACTATAAAGCCTTTGCCTTACGTAAACTCTATTGCACATACATAGGTAAGTAACTTGACAGGAAAGAGGTTCCACAAAGGGAATTGTATCGCACAGGTCTTTCAGAGGGCAGTTTTGGGGAATCCGAAAAACTTACTTCCTGTTGAAACACACACACTTGTGAAAGGGTTTCTTTCAGAAAATTCTTTGTACCGCGTTGCCAGTATTAGACCGATCCAGGGATATTATTTAAAGGAGGACAAAGGAAGGCAATACTGAAAGGTGTCAGCTAAAATATTACAAGTTTTCGCCATGATCAGAACTCATAAGATTACGACAGAGGGGGGTGAGATATAATGCTAAGTATAATATAAAGAGAGTTATCTAATGAAAATTGTTTTAAAATTAAACTTGAGTTTTAAAATTAAAACAGTGCAAGAAACGTTTCAAGCTTTAAAATATATGAAAATAAAAATAACTTCTCGCATAGCGTAATTTAGCTGATATTTCGAAAGCAGATCTTTATGATTTGGAACTATCGAAAAAGGGATAAAATCGTATTAGAGACAACAGTACCAATAAACTAACTAGTGCTAAATTGGAAATTGCTATCTAGTTCGGACCGTCAGAAAAGGTAGTGCAGCGTGGACAATTTTCACCGCCTAGGGCATCGCCAGGTGTAAGCATGCAAAAGATACAAAGTATGAAATAATAGGGGTTCTTTATTCACAAGAAGCGCACCAGTTTTGAACTTGGAATTTTCCCTACAGGGTACATATGTATATGTATGCACTAGAATGGAGCACTTTGTTGAGACTCGACTTCTTTTTAGGTGCTGATGCATAACCAGGGCCGGTTCTACTTAAATTTCCCGGGTACATGGCTACCAGCCTGGGTTGGTCCCCATACATTGCAAATGTCCGCCCCTAAATTTAAAGGTTATGTTGAGAGGGTTCGGAAAAAAAAATTTTTTTTTGATCCTGCGAAATACAGCCGAAAAGGTTTTATACCTTTCATGAACATGAAATTGTATATTAACTTTGGTCCGATGTTTGTAACGTTAAGAAATATATAAGATAGACTCACCATTAAGTATACCGAATGATCAGGGCGACGAACTGAGTTGATATCAGCCCATGTCCGTCCGTCCGTCGTCCCTCCGTCTGTCTGTTTGAACGCAAACTAGTCCCTCAAATTTTGAGATATCTCAATGAAATTTGGCACAAGGATGTATTTTTATATTATATTAGACATTTGTCGGATCCGGTAGGATCGGACAACTATAACATATATCTCCCATACAACCGATCGTTCAGATAAGACGATTTTGGTCATTTCTGCCGCAATTTAGAAAGTATAAACGTGAAACTCGGTGATATATATTTTAATATATCATAGAAGATTTTCTTAAAAATCACTTTGATCGGAGCTATATATAGTATATATCCCATACAACCGATCGTTCAGATAGAAAGATTTTTGGCAATTTCTCCCTTAATTTCCAATATAAAAACGTTAAGCTTGGTGATATTTACTCTAATATATCATAGAAGATTTCCTGTAAAAATCACTTTGATCGGAGCTATATATAATATATATCCCATACAAATGTTTCCTTTTAATTTTGCATGTGGCTACTTTGTAGATTACGCAATAGCGGTGGTTACTGTTGAACAAATTACCCTGCATTAAATCTGAAATATTTAATTTCAGTCAGCAATGCGAGCTCTGTATCGGGTGTTATTTCTCTTATTAATCACATTGACTTATGAACCACAAGTTTATTAACAACTTTTCAAAACTTGTTTATTCGGCCTACTGAAATAATTTAAGCAATGCTTTATTTTAAAGAATAAAAAGTTAATAGGTTATTTTTAATTTGTTTTCCGTTTTTACAAACATTTTATGCACAAAATATTCCCAACCAAGGTTCGCTTTCTGACGGCTTAAACAGATACAAACGTCACTTACATGGCGGAAAAGGAAGAAAATGACAGCGGAGTTTGCTGTGTTCATTTTAATGGTAAACACAAGATAAACAACGTATCTGTCATTGCATCCGTCATAATTTTCCAATTTTCTACTTTTGACATACGTCAGACACGTCATATATATGTTGCACTTTATTTTTTGCCATTTATACTATGCTACTGTGTAAAATTTGATATTCAGCTATTTTATTATATTTTGATTATGATATCTACCAGTTTCGTTCCTAAGTAGAAGTATTTAAGTCAGTCGTTATGTGTCTCACGTTACTTCACATATGTGATGTCAGTGGAAAAGGACGTACGCCGTGACGCTGAAGTTTTGTATCTGTTTAAGCCATTAAGGAACTGCCCTTGTAAATAATTTCTCTCTGTAAAACATAGTCATATAGCTGAAATCAATTCACATCTTCCTGAAACTTGCAACCGGTACTTGAAATATGCTTCTTTTTGTTGTCCATGCATAAACCATATATCGCCTATGTGGATAGTTTTAAAATAAAATATTATCAAGTTAGTTAGATATTCTTAATATTTTTAAACATTTTAGGATATTTCACGTGTTGCACGCGAAACCACAATGCATTACAATACCTCCGAGAAAGATGGCGTATTTGTCGTAGAAGTGGCACGCGGAATCGATTCCAAAAGCACTCCAAGTAGTCCATCCGCTGAAGAGTCACGCCCCATCTATGAAACCCTATCATCAGATGCTGCCGCTACCACTATAAGAATGGAGGATGAAAAGGTGTTGAAAAAGCATGACGAAATACAAATACATCAGCCACCACCAGAATCTATACAACAACAACCATCCAACTGCATGGAAGAAATGCCCGAACGCAGTCTACATCAAATTATAGAACTTGAAGAACCCGCCATTTCGCCAAACTCGTTTAGAGATGTCTGCATGTGCAAACGAAGAATCCACATTTGTTCGTAATTCGAATACTGGCTTGTCACAATCCGATTTGAGCTCTACATCATCCGTGGGCTCAAATAAACGATACACCTATGGTAACCAGGAGCTTTATACTGTTGAGTCCCTACCGGTTACGTTCCATCACCAACCACCAATGTACAGCTCACACGTCAATATGCAAACGATGTGGCTGAAGACGATGACCGCCGATCTGAAAATGGACACAGTCTTGCACATTCGACTGCAGCAGAGGGAAATAACGCCACAGCAGCGGGTGGAGAGCAGGTTCCTTGCAATAATTTGGCTAATAATGAGCAAAATGGTGAGCAGGAAATTACGGAAAGTGCAGCGCAAGCAGCTGATAGTTTTGACGAGAGTGTTCAAGCACATAATAATACTCCTGAGGTTGCTGATGAGGTTGAGCTGAAGACGTCACCTTCAGAAGCAGCTTTGCCAACTGCAGATGATGTCATGGAAGTAGCGAAGGTGGAACAAGTAGTTGAAGTTGAAGTTGGGAGAAGTAGTGAAAATATTGAAGCAACTGGGCAGGCGGGAAATATGAAGGCAGCAGATGAAGAGGAAAATGAAAAGGACATAACCGAAGAGCCAGTAAATGCTGAGTGCATTAAAAATAATAATAATACGATTGAGGATTTGGACGAAAAGCCCAAATTAGATGTGTGCACTAAAAATGCGTCTAAAGCTAATGAGATTCTTCCACTTTCTGTTCATGCTGAAAGTATAAAAAATGAGAAATGTGAAGAAGTTGATAGCGCCAGCATGGAGCTAACTAACGTATCGACGAATCACCACACGCGTTTCCACAAACCACACTTTGCAACTATGGCTACGATAGCATCATTAGCCTGCCTGATCCGCCATCCACCGAAGAGATAAAACAACTGTCCGCTTTTACCATACTTGATAATAGTCAACTGGATTCACTACCACCACCGTCGCCACCACCGCCGCCAACATTCGCAGATATGAATGACAACACAACTTACACTGAGAATGAGACAAATGAGAAAACCACCAACAATTTATTGGCCACTGAAGGAGAGCTTGCAGCAACTCAATTGAAATTACAACAAATTTTTCATAACAATACTACAGATGTCACCGCAATAAAGCAAGAAACAACAACAACACTTACAAACGGCAACAGCTTTGATATGATAAATGGAAATGTTATCGAAAATGGTGTCGATGAACTTGGCGTGAATGGGCAAGAAATTACCAATGGACATGAACACGATGATGAAGACTTGGTGGTTACTCATGCCGAACTTAATACCAGCTCCTCCAATACCGAGGACAATAGCACCGGCATACCACTTACACCACCAGCTTCGCCACCGCTTTCCTCACCTTTACACTGTCACCCACAGTGCGAGTGCTATAAGCGCAATTAATGGGGTCAATATGAGCATACCGGTTGTTGTGAACGTTAATGGCAGTTAATATGATGGCTGAAGAACTGAAGCTACATACAAAGCGATGGTGTAGACCTTGAGTTAAGTGGGTCTTAAATGCAACAACTGTGCTCATAATGTCGCACTTTTCATTGTAGCAGCAACTATTTTGTGGGACATTTAGGAGATCTAATCGCAAAGGCGAAATTTTCAAGCAATGCAACGAAGGAACCAATTCAGCTATTGAGTGACGGGCAACTGTTGGAGGGAAGTATGCAATAGAATGATATAGAAAATATTTAGTAAGTATTTAAATTTGCGTATTTGTATGTTAGAATGTAAGTTTTTACGATACATAAAAAAAACAGTAAATGCCAGTCGTCTCTTTTATAAATGATTAAAATAAAATTTGATGAATTCGCTGTGTACAACAACAATTAACATGCCAAGAATTGCTGCTTTGAATAATAAAAATGAAAATTACATAAATAGATAAATCAAAAGAAGTGAAATCGGGTGCCAATACAATTTTACAAAAATATTTATAAAATATACAAACGTACATAATATATACAAATAAACGATATAGTGGCAAAAAAAACGTTAAATAATTAGCAAATACGTGAAAGAAATAATAACTGAAATTGAGGCGCCTTCGTTAGTCTGTTAGTTTTTCTTAAAAAATACCACAGTAATGTTTAAAGCTAACAAAAAAAGAAGGTCTAATACAGAGAGTTCAGTTTGACTAATGAAGATATACGTCGGAATTATATACATACAATTAAAATGTACCAACCGTAGCAAAATTTGAATATTTCTTTTATTAAGAAGCCTTTAAAATTGGTCACAAAATCTTTAAAAAATGCTCAGACATGTACTTTTTCTTATTTCTATACTGCAACTCAAAAATGATAGAAATTTGTCCAATAGAAAAAATTTACATTATGCAAAAACCTTAAAAGCGCACTTAGTGACACTTTTATAGTAGAAATAAAATATAGAGAAAACTCCTGTAGGAATATAAGAAGTACGTAATATGCTGTTGAAACCGAATCATCTTACACATACGTACATAACTTCACTCAATAATTGCAAAAGTAATCATCAAATCCATTTACTCATGAGATTATGCAATTCATTTTTCTGTAGGTCGAAATTTAGACTGGGCAACCCGGTTTTTCTTAAGTACCAAAACAAACTCGGGATTATTGTATTTGAATCCCGGAATTATTAAAAATATAATTTTTTTGATCTATTTAAATAAAGTAAAGGTATTCTAGAAGATTTCCGCGAATGCTTTTTCAAAGCATTTTTTGCTAAAAACTTTAATTTGAAGCCATATTTTCAAAATTTGTTCAGCTTTTTGAGATATTCATGTCTAAAATTGCGAAAAAGGCCTTTTTCTGCTTTATCGCAGGCCAACAAAGATCCAAATAAATTTTGTAACCAGCAATAGGATTATACTTTGTTGAAGATTTTGATGGGGTGAATCTGCGTCTGGAGTCAAAACAGTCCCAAGTCCCGGCACTGCAAGGTTTTGTGATATTCAAACTTAAAACTGCAAAAAACACGTATTTGAGGTACATTTGATGTCATATTAACTCTAGAATTTTTTTTTAAGATCGTTACTCTCATTCTTCACAATCCATATTGAGTTTTAAGATGTTTTAAAGTTTGATGACCAATGATGGTATTTTTTTGTTCATCTCGACACCTGCGCAAAAGCCAATAAGCTCAGTACACGATTTCTCAGAAGCAAAAAAAATTTCCTAAAATCTCAATTTAGATTTTGAAGAGTAGGAGTTTATCACCCAGGTACAATAACGATCTTTAAAAAAATCTGGAAGTGACATCAAATGTGCTTAAAAAACGTGTTTTATTGCACTTCTAGGTTCGAATATCTTAAGAGCTAGACTTTATTTAACAAAACTGGTATTGATGTTTTATTTAGCATTCTCGTTTAATATTGATTTCAACTACTACAACAAAATTATGCTCAAAGTATTAATTACTATGTATTTTATCTACAAATGTGTTGCAGTTGTTTGTCAAAAACCATCAAGAGATCCATATATGCTAAATTTCGGGGCGACCTCGGGACTGAACTTTCAGATCCTGAAAACCCTGGGAGACAAAGAATCGTTATACCTAGTAGACACCACTCGTTGCTTTGCATATAATAAATATTAAACCTTATTTACAAGCAATTGTCGTAGCGTATCTTAAGAGTTTCACGTGACTTCACCTTAAGCTCACTGTATCATCACCTTAGTTACAACCTTCGGCTAGAGTTTGCCTTTTAATCGACGGCTTAATCTACCTTACAGAAGGATCTTCAAAATATATATAATTTACAAGCAAGTTGTGGGGAAAATATGCGCTCTTTTCCGCACAACACCCAATGCAGACCTTGATCCTGCAGAAAATCAACAATTTTTTTGGGGCTGAGATTGCGTACTAGCTCATACATTAGGATCCAAGATGGTTTCGAGCGTCGGCGCTGCATTCAAGCAGAATGTGCTAAGCAATTTCATTAGCCATGTGACAGAAAGAGCAGAGGCCCCCGGTAAGATGCACAATCTGTGCATGTGACCCTCCATAAAAATAGTGCCTGAATGATTGTGTGTAGTTAGGAATGCTTCAGAATGTCTGCCAAAGCTAGGCAAATAATTTGTCTGTTGTAGAAAAGTCTGAGGCATGCCGTCTTTACCCGGAGACTTAAGGAACTTCACCGCCTACTTGAGCGTTTTCTCAGAGCAGAAGTTCTCGTTCCAGATCCCGTGCATCTAGAAATTGGCCTATTATGCATATTAATCCCTCAATGAATAATAGCCTTAATACTTAAACTAAGCACATAATTATCACATATCTTTAAAGAAGCAGCTACTGATCTATTTTGTTGTATGCCCTTCAGCTTTTCCAGAGTTTGTATATCCAAGTCAGCTGAAAGCTTGCAACACTGTTTATTGAGGGGTACACTCTGAAAGTATTACGAATAATGTAAACTGCATACAAAAGCTTTATATTTTATATTTGATGTTTTTGGCACAAGAAAAGAGCCAGACCGCGATTTAGTATCCATTATCGAATACTATTTTTTATGTAAGAATAGCTCCAGGAAGGTGAAACAGATTGATGAAACATATAAAGTAGTAATCCATTCCCTTAGGCTCACTTTACAGTTTTAAATTTATAGTTTGATTGAAAAGGATTTGCTATCCGACGTCGTATGCGAATATACGGAGTAAGATAATATTCATAATCTTTGGCCGTAAAAATAAAAGAAAAAGGACCCTCAGAAATATATGCCAACTATTACTAATTTAATTTAAAGAGTACATACAAGTTTTCTTAGAATATGAGACTTGTAAGTATTTAAATATATCGTTTCCAAGTCGTTTTGTAGAATTCCAGGCATTTTTTATAATTTTTATTTATAAGCAGACGGTTAGGGATTACAACAGTTGCATTTAATACTAAACAAGAACCTTAACTGATGGGTACACATAAACTACACCTTAAAATACTGCACTGCATATATTAATTGATTCTGGATCCGGCGAACCTTCAGCAGATTCTTCTTGCAAACATTCAAACCATTATTACTGGCAAGCTATAGATTGCTTTAAAGAGAACATCTCCCATTATTTGAAGTAAATATACTAATCTAGATTAACTTTCCATTGGCTCACCTTAGATGGCTATTTTATTGTGCTCTTTCACTTTTTGAAAAAATAAAGTTTCATATAATATGGTTGTTGTACGTAAATGAGAGCTGCTATTGTGCAAAATAAAATCGTAAACAAGAAATATTTAAGTACATTCGCATTTATAAATAATAAAAAAATGGCCAAATTATGAAAATGTGCAGACTTTTATATTTAACAAAACATTAATATTAGAAGAGCAAGTGGCCAAGCGAAGCGCAGGAATACTCCGAGACTGGGGAAAAAATTTGGAGAAAATTAAAAATTTTCTAAAACAAGTACTTGTATGAGATTACCGGATAAAACTCTTGAAGAAAAATCTTAAACGAAAAGTGACTGTTTAAGATAAAAGAAAAAATATTGGAAAATTGTTTATTTAAAAGGATATTTTTATTGATTGATAAAGATAAAACAAAAATAAATAATGCAAAAATGCAGTATAATTACATTATATAAAACCAGTAGGACTAGTATTGTAAGCACCGAAACCTATTACATATATATGTATTAGGGCGGGGCGATTTAAAAATCGCTCATTGCTCTGTGAAAATCGTATTCTAGAGATCAAAATAAGAAACTTTGCCGAAGGAACCATACCTCTAAAACGAATTCTGGTGTCCCCCAATTTGGGTCGAACTTTTGGGTAGGGGCAAATTTTGAAAAATCCCACTTTGACCCATTTAGAGTCCTCCAATCGAGTTCAAATGTATGAGCGACCCCCACTAACTTTGGAGGCCCGACCCACCGATGCCAGTGGCACACCCCTGGAACCCCCCTGGGGGTTCACCATACAAACATTTCAAATTATTTTATTGCAAATTTTTTTAATTGTTTATACGTAATAATAAAATGTTACGTATACGCAGTGGTGCACCTCTTTTCAGTTGGTATGGATATGTTTGTGCTCATTTTTTTATGTAAAGTGCAAAACCGGCGATTTTTTGAAATGTTTGTATGGTGAACCCCCAGGGGGGTTCCAGGGGGTGTGCCACTGGCATCGGTGGGTCGGGCCTCCAAAGTTAGTGGGGGTCGGTCATACATTTGGACTCGATTGGAGCACTCTAAATGGGTCAAAGTGGGGATTTTTCAAAATTTGCCCCTACCCAAAAGTTCGACCCAAATTGTGGGGACACCAGAATTCGTTTTAGAGGTATGGTTCCTTCGGCAAAGTTTCTTATTTTGATCCCTAGAATATGATTTTCACAGAGCAATGTGCGATTTTTTTGCCTCCCCACAAATCGACCCGGCCTAATATGTATGTATGTAAAGACATATATATGTATATATTTAATAGCAAGATTTACATAAAAAATGCATACAAATATTATATTTACGTGTTTTGTTAAATAACGGGTATTAATAATGATTAAAATTAATAAAAATAATTACGTATAATATTAAACGTAAAAAAAGAATAAAACAAAGTTTTACGTAAACACATTTTTAAATTTTAACAATAAGTAGTTATTAATTCATAGATGATGCTGAATTCAATGGCGAAATAGACGACAATTTTTGATGGTGTTAATGAGTTCGAGCAAAAAACTAAGTAAAATAACAAATAATAACGAGAAATAAATAAATGAACAAAAATTGTATTGAATGCCAAATTGTGAAATGTGAACAAGCAGCATAACGGTTAATTTTGTGAATGGCAAATCAAATAAGCAGAAAAAAATTTGGATAAAATAAATGTGATTGTTATTTAAACTTGAAATAAATTATTATTAATATAATAATTATGGCAAACAAAAAAATGTGAAAATAAATTAAATAAATTAAAACAGATTTAGTATTTATTTCGCTTTTAATGCGTGGGGCGGGAAAGTGCATATCAGAAGGGATTGTCCTTTTATAAAAACTTAATTATATAAAATGGCATATAATGAGCAAATAAGCATTGATTTGTCACAAAGTATGAATGGTTTTTTGCACAGCTTTTAAAAACTTGTTTACTGTCACACGTTCACAAATGTATTGTGATGTTTTCGAAAAGTTTTTGACATGGATCTTATAAAGGCTTTTTCAAAAAAATGCGCATTCAGGTGAGTTATTGATTTTTGTTTTAACTGCTGAGTGAACTCTTCAGATTTGGAAGCTTCGCTGTTAAAAAGCATACAAATTGTATACACAGAAACAAGTTTTTACTATCCTAAGCGCTTCGGTACATTCAATCCGTATACAGTGTCGAATGTTTTCAAGTGGTTTTGATTTTCTAGATATTTTTACTCGAAACTGCTAAAATACAGTTTAATACTATATTAATTATGACTTTTCATCACAAAGAGGGAATACATCAGAGAGAATAGGAGACCCTCCCACGTATCATGCAGCACTAAGAATTTTCTAGCGCTTAGAAACAGTAGTCAACCCACCAGAGATGGGGAGTGAGCGGATGGCAAAGGCCATGAGGCGGTAGAAGCACTCCGAAGGCACTTTAAAAGTTTTGTATCCTCGATACAGCAACAAGTATGAGGAGGAAGAAGCTTTAGATGCCAATATGAAACAAACACGTACAACTTATGCGACTTCTAGTATTTCCGACAAGAAGCCACAAACTCATCATCTACGTTGCCAACATTGTAACTGTGTGAGTTAACTCGAGTTTTACCCTGACTTTGGGCGCTTCAACTAACAGGGAGAAGTAAAATTTACGTGTAGTTTAAATTTGAACTCAATTTTATCCGTTGTTTAACCAGCATGGGCACGAAAACCCTAACCTAAATTTGTCAAACAAATTCAGTTTTTAATTAAAAAAGGTGTAAGTGCCAAGTGCTCGTGAAGTTTGAAGTGTAAACATACAGGTAAACGTTTAGAAAACTAAATGTTTTTAACTTAATATAGCTCACCCAGGGGTTGAAATTTACCGAAGGCAAAGCATCCCACAAACAATCCATCCTACGACGATTCATCCTAAGAACAATTCATTCCACAAAAAGTCCATTCCAAACTAAATTTATCCCATGGAAAACTCATTCATCCATTCATCCCGCTGACAATTCAATCCGCGGTGAATTCATCCCACAGACAATTCATTCCGCGGCGAACTCATCCCGCGGACATTTTATCCCGCGCTCAATTCATCCACGAAGTCGTTTGAATGCAATAGTGACTACCGTAACTTTAAGATAAGGTAGTAAAGCGGCAACCAATGCTGTTGATTGTTTTCTTCCATAGAAAGAAGTACACTAGACTGGACATATTTTGTATGAAAAAATTTAAGGATTAAGAAATAGCTGTACCGCCCCCTCAAATTATTCCTTTGTATATAGGTAATAAAATTCCAAACTCTTGGGCAGATAACTTCAGATTAAGGCGTGGCACATTTTAATTGAAAATGCCCAGAATCGGGTTTTTTTTGTAATTTTCGAGAGCCATGTCCGACAAAACCTTATAAAAAGTTGTTAATATGCTATTTCTCTTCTAAGTGTATTTATAACAATTAAATTAATGGAAATTCTTTGGGTACCATTTCTGAAGCCATAACTCGAAGGCCGTTTGACGTAACTTAAACATTTCTAAATGGGTGTGGCCACCTGTTTGACCAGTGAAGAAGAATTGACCCACTTTGAAGAAACTCTTTACACTTATTTCCTTGGCAGGCCATGTTATGCGAATGAAAGATGATGCTCCGGGCTAGAAAATATTTTTGTCGGAATCCGCCTATGAAAACCGAGGAATAGGGCGGCCCCACGGCTGGAGAGACCAGGTGGAAAAATCAATTTAAGCTCCCTTGGTGTGACCAATTGGCGCCAGTTGGAGGAGCGAATAACCGGTTGGCGCCCCTTGTTTAACGGCCATAAGCGTTTAAACGGTTAAGCGCTGTCCGTACAGTTGTTAAAAGAGATATTTATTAAATGGTTTTGGCCGATTTTAATAAAATTTTTCTTATATATAAAAAATAAGGATATATGCTTTCTTCACAATAGTTCAATTCTTCTTCCAGCAATGGCTATCGAAACGCAGAGTATTGAATGTTCGAAGAAGGAGTGGTGAAACACCTATTTCATATATTTTAGTTTCATAAATTTCTTTTTATAACGCTATTTTTAAAGTAAAATACTATTGATATGAAGATTTTTTCGCAAGGATAATACCTTTTATACTGGTCTATGATTCTTTATTAAAACAAAAAAATGTTTATAAAATATGCGTGATCCTTAACCAATGTGGGAGAAATATGCGTAACGGATTTGGACTTGATACGTCAATTGGTCTTCCGAAACCTTGGAAAATGCTTGATTGAAAATGGAAAGTGCCACGCGAATTTCCAAAAATTGTTTTCCTTTTTCATATTCTTGTTATAAATACACTATAAGTAAAACAGCATATTTAAAACTTATTGTGAAATTTTGTAGGGCATTATCCTCGAAAATTAAAAAAAAATGGGTTTGGGCATTTTCAATGGGAATGTGCCACGCCTTAAACTGGTATAATGCCCAGGAGTTGTGATATTTATTACTTGCATACAAAGGAATAAATTGTGGGGCCGGTACAGTCTTTTTGCGGAAAACAAATTCTTAAGATCACTCTAAAGTACACACTTCAAGAATTCCCATATTCGCGAGTAATTAGGAGCAATTTTCAATTTGCATTATATTTCAATTACGGGATATATCTTAAATATATGGCAAACTCCGCAGTAAAACGTTCAATGAGAAAATCTGACTTATTGAAAAATCAAGTATACCATTTATTTATATGAATTCATAATCAAAATTTTAGATGACACAGTCAAAGGTGAATACTAAAGTTGCTAGTCTTTATTTTTAGTAACAAATGCATTATCAGTGAAATGTGCTTTCATTGCCAATACAACAAACAAAATGGAAATTTTAAATGCTTTTTATATGGACAAGAATAAAAATGAAAAACAAATTCAACTCAGTGTCAGACGTTTACTGTCCTCAATCCAATGGAAGGAAAATGGATTTAAATAAACTCAAAACCAACGGAAGCACAGCTCGCATTCGCCTGCGAGCTTCTCTGCCACTAAATTTCCTAGAGCAATATACGCACAGTTTTTACAGCAGGCAGCAAATAAAAAAAAGCTGGAAATAATATTTTATATTCTTAGCTTTACAAGCTCGATCGTATATATGGGTAGACGAGGGGCAGCAAAGCGAAATATTTAATGAAGGAATTGACAATAGCGATGCCAGCAGCATAGCAAATAACCGAGTTCACTTCAATGGGTGTGTATGTGTGAAAGTATGTAAGTATAAGTGTTGCATAATACTTAAAAGTCATCGTCTGTGGGTTGGCGTTGCACTGCCGCAGGTAGTAATCATGATTTCACTTGTAACCAACACAGTGTCTGTGACATTCTTTATTGAGTGCGCATTTCACAGACCCTTTTTTTATATATCACGAAGAAAAAATACCAGATCATAAACAGAATTTTCTGACTGAACTTAATCTACCTAATAAAACAAACGAATTGTGCAAAAAGAACAGAGTAAAGAAATGACGAGAATAGCCTTCGGGATGGCCTCTTTCTTAAAATATTGAGCGATGTATGCCCAACAAAATCGTTCTTCAACATATTTTAACCAATCGAAGTGGCACTGCTTCCATTAGTAGCATTCCAAAGTAAAATACCTTCTATTAACTGGTCAATTAACAAGTAAGGAAGTCTAAGTTCGGGTGAAACAGAACATTACATACCCAGCTGTACACTTGAAAATGCTGTTGTTGTTTATTTTGTGTGCTTAATAGTGATTACAAGGCTGCGCAATAATACATATATATATGCTTCTATTCCGAACTAGCTTTCTTCGAGTTATGGCCCCCGAAACATTGAAGTTTTTCCTATTTTTTGTTATAAATCGCATGGGAAATGAAATACCATTGATATAAAGCTCTTTTTTGCAAAGATATAGCTTATTTTATTCGTCCACGACCCTTTTAAAAATCTTTTGTATAAAAGTGGGCGTAGTCCTAAACCGACTTCGTTAATTTTTCTTCAAGCATTCCTTATAGTAAAGGCAACCTGTGCTGCCGATTTTTGTTACGATAGGTTTAACGATTTTGATTTATGATTAGTTATATTTGTAAAATTGATTTTATGACAAGAAAGGAACCCCAAATCGAACCCTTATCCGGTACCGAAACCAGAACCGAGTCCGAATGCAAACCGGAAACTTGAACCTAACCCGGAATTGAAACTGAAATCCAAATCAAAACCGAAAATATAACCGAAATCAAAACCGAATGGGATACCAACACTGAAGCGGAAATAGAACCGAGACCAACCTTGCTGTTGGGTGCGGACCCAACACTGCACGCGAAATTGCAATCGAGTCTGAAACCTTAAAATAAAGGAAATAAGGGTTTGGTAAAGCTGTGTTATCGGCGAGCCATAGACGAGTTATCGATTTCTTATCAAAGTGCTATAAATTTGCTAACAATTTTTAGAATTAATGAGCTTAACACCGATAAATGATAATTGTTATTCAATTATTATTTTTGGTTTTATTGTGAAAAAACTGAAAAGAAGGAAACATTTCACTGGCATATTGCGATGGTACCATTTCGAAAACCGCCACGTCGTCATCATCAGGCAATTTCGTAATGTTTATTTATTTCAACAGGTTTCACCGGGAATCGAACCGCGGTCGAACTGCTGAAATCACAATTGCCTAACCATTGGGCTATTGTGTTGTATTTGCTTTTGAGACATTCTGCCAGTAAATGTTTCCTTCTTTTCAGTTTTTCCCAATAAAACTAAAAATAATAATTGGTTAACAATTATTATTTATCGGTGTTAAGCTCATTAATTCTTAAAAATCTTAAGTAAAATAGAACACACCATTAAACATACAATACAAACATTTGCTAACAATAATAAAGATTGTCCATGATTTTCGAATTTTAATCGATAACCGATAACACGGTTTGCTATCAACAATTTGTTTTCATCAAAAAGTATCGGCTTGTTTTTGAAATTTTATTGATTTTTTATCGGACTTGTCATGGAAAATGTATTAATTTGTTATCGAAATGGTATCGATTTTTTATGCGAATGTTATCAATTTGTTACCGTATTTTCTCCGTCCGTTTCAAACGGATATATAGCTAAACCACCAGATTTGGCCCAAGCCTGACTTGGCGATAGAGTGACAGTTAAAACTGGTAGTAGGACTCCGGTAAAAGCAAGTATCCTTAATAATTTCTTTATACTTACTTAGTAGCATCAAAAGTCGCAGCAAATATAACCGAACTAGTTGTTCATCTTGTGGGCATTTTTTGAACGGATCATTTCTTACTCAGTATATTTTGGGTTGACATAAGGTCAACTGCAAAAAAGTCTATTGATGTTATAACTACTTCATGTAGCTATAAGATCAATTAACTTTATGAGCACTTTAATGGTTATATTGACTTTATTTAATTTGATTTGACGAAGTTTCCATTTCATATTATACCCACAACATAAGTCAGCACAAAGGTAAAAAACTTCCGCAGATATACGCTTAGATTAGAACAAGACCGAAAATTAAAGCAAAAATCTCTTTTCATTCAACAGCACAAAGATATAGCGAAAACTGTAAATTGTACTGTAATTCAGCAGGTGTTTACATTTTGATATTTAGAGAAGCGTTAAAAAATAATTCAAATTTGAGAAAGAAAAAGTTGACTTTAAGACCATTTCAAAAAGAAGAATAGTCATAATGTCAGTGTTGTTGACATTGTAACCATTTAAATTTTACATTGTGACCATTTCATATTTAATAACTTCATTTGACTTTCTGGCCCTCTAGGTGGTCTTAAGGTGAATTGGCGTTATGTCCGTTGACCTAACGTCACCCCTAATATTATTTTTTACGCTCAACATACAATTAGCTAATAACTTTGGTTGAACGTCCCCTATAAGTGTAGTTCTCGTTTCGTAGAAAAGTTTGTACAATACTTTTCTGTTGCCGAACTTACGAAATGCAAAATCACAGCGCTAAACATTTTACGTTTGCCAATTCTTAGTTTGTTATTAACAAATCCTATTACACTTGTCATAATTTTAGTCATTATGAAATTACAAACGCAATTATTTTCGTAGTCAAGAAAATTCATTATTTTCCACATTATTAAAGTAACTTTTCTAATAGATAATTGATAAAGCCCCTTTAGTAAAGGCAATTACCTACACATGTACATATGTAGGTGAAGCTTTATCAACATTCCTACTTCTTGTTATATCCCAAAATCAACTTCAACCTAAAACTGAACTATAAATTCACCATCATTATTACATGCCATTTTGTCCAATTTGGTTTCAGGCATGTTTTGCTAAATTTCAGGTTAAATAAATAAGAACTTTATGATTATACTGCTCCAGCTAAATTGAATGCACAGAAGTTTCAAATAAGTACCAAACACACATACATGCATACCTTCATACCGACGTACTTGCTTACGGATGAGTCGATCCTTATGATGTGCTACTTTGGCTGCAAGTCGACCTCTACGAAATTGTATGCACCACATGGCAAAACGGATTTATGCAGCAAGCAACAATTCATAAACGATAGGCAATTTAGAAGGAAAACGTAAGTAATGAAAGAAAAATGAATGGAAAAGAAAAATAAAATAACTTAGGGCGAGTATGGTAGATTTGAATCACGCTTCTTACTGTAGATGCATGCATTTAGAAGATTCTATTTGTTCGAGAGCTTAAGTAGAGACAATAAAAAAGGATAATGGCATACGAAGTATGTTTGTCTGGATATTTAATAAAAAATTTTATTCGTAAAGAGTTAGTGAGCATGAAATGGAACGAAAGGATAAGCTGGTATAGGAAAACAATACTGTTGTTGTCTTAATTTTTCATACTTTTCAATTTAAAGAAACGATTTTGGTCTTGGATTTATACAGATTTCAAATAGTCAATTGTTTTTAAATCATATCTCGCAACATTTACTTCCTTTTAGTAAGTAATTTAATTTATATATTTATTCAATACTGTCTATGAAAGAACATTTCTTACAGACTAATAACAATGGTGTAGGTTACAAAATGAAACATACCTACTTAAAATAAGAGAGTAAAATATTCAAAAAAGCTTGTTTTCCCAAGGAAAAATCAAGGGAGATACTCTGAGATAGAATATTAAATTCGCGCATAGATCTTGCAAGAGGAGCATTACTGGCAAATTTAGTTTTGACTTTTTTCCAGTAAAAAGGATAGGTGACGCGAAGATTTCGCCTTGGAATGTTAAAAGTAATCCTTTCCAGAAAGATAAGGACAATCTATGGTACCATGAATAACATTAAACATGAAAGTCAAAGATAAGATTGACCTACGGGTTTCGAGAGATTGTAGGTCAAGTAGCATAATACGGGATGCATAGGGTGGAATGGGAGTATCAAATTTGAGGGACCGTAAAGCGGAAATTAATGAACACCTTTTGAATACGTTCTATTCTTTTTATTGATACCTGGTTATACGGCCTCCAGACAAAAACTGCATATTCAAGGTGTGAGCGAACAAAAGTTATATACAACATTTTAAGAGTATAAGGGTCTGAGAACTTGGTGCAGTTCCGACGAATAAAGCCTAGAACAGAGTAGGCCTTCGCAATAATGAAATCAACATGTTTGTTAAAAGACAGTTTCGGGTCAAAAAAAACTCCTAGGTTCTTTACTTCGACAACATTCTGAAGGACAGTATTAGAAATGTGGTAGGACGTACTTCGAAAATGCAAAATTTTAGCAAATGTCATTTTAAAACATTTCTTTATGTTTAAAGGGAGACGAGAACGAGGACACCATGAATGAACAGCGTTGATATCGCATTGAAGCTTTGCTTCATCAGAGGCATCTTGGACTTTGGCGAATATTTTGAGGTCATCGGCACAGTAAAAAATTTGCGAAGGAAAAGCAGCTACTAATGTCATTGATGAACAGAACAAATAGTAGAGGTCCTAAGACGCTTCCCTTGCGGTACCCCAGAAGAGGCAATGAAAGGTTGTGAGAACACACCATCAATGGTAACAACACAACGTCTATCAGTAAGATACGATTTTATCCACTCTAAAAAGCATGAATGGAAGCACATAAATGCTAGTTTTTTAAGTAGTACTATATGAGAAACTTTATCAAAGGCTTTTGAAAAGTCTGTATATACACAGTCAACCTGGAATCCAGCCGGAAAGGCAGTATTGCAGTAGTCGGTGAACACAGCTAAGTTCGAGGCTGTGGACCGCCCTGGTACAAAGCCATGTTGATTATGGCAAATAAGCGACTTGGTTGCAAAGAACAATTTGTCTTTTACGATGCACTCAAAAAGTTTTGAAACGGAAGAAAGCTTCGAGATGGGTCTATAGTTCCGAACATCATTCTTTTTACCAGATTTCAAAATCGGAACTATGTGTACTACTTTCCAATCATTAATGATGAAAGAGATAAATTAAACCTTATTTTAAGAGGTTCGATGAGAGCTGGGCATTTCTTTATCAAAATCGCCGATAGGCCATCAACGTCGGTCTCAGACGAGGGCTTTAGTGAAGTCAGACCCATTTCTATGTCCTCAACAGACAATACAAGAGAACCAAAAGTTAGGTAAGAGCTAAAGTTCGAAGAAAAGTTTGCAGAAGAGGAATTCTCATCAGTAGAAAAGTTTGACTTAAAAAAATCAGCAAACAGATTAGCTACTTCATTGGGCCCTTCAGCAGATTTATCGTCGAGAAAAACTGACGTGGGAATAAAAGAACGAGACCGTTTGGATTTGATAAAGGTCCAGAAATAGTTCGGATTACTTTTAATGCTGCGTCACCGAATGTAATTCTTGTATAGAAACTTATCTAACCGGTTAAATTTGCCAGCAAAGTACTTATATTTATTATAAAAATAAATATTCCTTGTGGTCTGAAATTTTTTGTGATATTTGTTTCTCAGATTTTGACCTTTTTTAAATCTTTAGTGTACCACGGAATTTTATGTGGCCGTTTCTTTTTAACTCCTATATTTTCTAAACAAAAGTTATCTAAAAAATTTTTAAAATTAGAAAAGCAATTATTAACATTTGAATATGAAAAAAGAGCAGTCCAATTGAGTTCTTGTAATAAATTATTTAAAACAGTAAAATCCCAATTATTGTATTGGAAAGCGATCACATCACTAGTATTTTGCTAGTAGGAATGTATTCATAACTATCAATACTTATATTTAAAGGTACATGATGCTTGTCACATTGACTTATAGGCAGCAAGCATTCCGAAATATTGTAATTATATTATCGCTGACAAAAATGAGATCTAAGATTTTTTTAGTTTGTGCTTAATAGTTTAAACGCTTGGCCGTCTGGTAAATCGCGCTAATCACTTCTTCGATGGGCTAACTGGCGCCAGTAGGCTAGACCAAGGGAACTTTTCCCGTCAACGGTCCCAGAGGCGCCGACCAAGATGGTTACGATAAGTGATTTTTAGAGCATAAGTTATTGAAAAAAAAATAATAATAATAAAATACAAGGCGCGATATACTTCAGAAGAAAATTAAAGACGAGCTTCTCTTCCAGTTTTTGTCGTGCTCCTTTTTTAATTTTTACTACAAATTGGCAGGACGCTGCCTATTTTTTACATAACAACTCATGGAAGAAACACACTCTGATTGCTTGTTTTGGAAAAATTGTTTAGTCTGATTGAAAAACGTGATTCTAAATTATTTTGTGTTTATTTGCTCTGAGACCTGAACCCATGATCTTCGGGATGGTAGGCGGAAAACACCAGCACTACATCACGCCGCCCTTCACCAATTAACAGGCATTAAATAGTAAGTCAGATACTACTAAAATGACAATCTTCACTGTACTTCAAGCTAGTTAGCCCTTTCTCCATATTTCAGATTCCGCCAGTGTTATTTCACAGCTTGCATACAAATAAACTTGAAATATGGAGGTATATCATTGCATATGTATGTATGTCTGTAAACATAGAACTTCATTGGTTGCTCTTAGGTATCTTGGCCCATATGCAAAATTGCATTACAGGTTGCTATTATTATTCCTGCTGCTGTTGTTATAGCAACGCTCTACTTATTCTGAGAGCACATATGCAAACAAATAGATTTAATTTTCCTTTTTTATGGTTTTGCTAGTTTTGCTTTCAGTCATTTCATAAACATAAATTGTTACAGGTTCAGTGCTGCCGCAAATCGACTTAAGTTGCATGTAAAGAGACATTGAACGAAGTACAACTTTACCATAATATTTTTAAGAAAGAAGAGATTTGTAACGAAAAATTCAAATTAAGATTTAAGTTTACGAAATTTTTGGTACAGCAAACGAAAACGATTACTGACGTCAAAATTTGAAGCGTTCACTTAGATATTTACGTGACTAAATAAAGTTAGTGTTAGTTTGGTATTAAAAAATCTTTTATCCCAACTGAAAACAATCAGTTCAGAGTGGAAGGTAGACAACAATGCATAGCGTAATTTTGTTTTGCCAACGATAGGATCTAATCTTGGATGCTATGGCAGGCAGGTTGTCTGAAAAATTTTCTACTTACTACTCCAAAACAAAATACAATTTTTCAATTATAGAGAAACTAAAAAAACAATAATTATCATTAGAAAAAAAATTATTGTTCTGGCCTTGAGCTCGAACCTAGCTTTGAATCATTTATCAATAGGGCGATAAAACAATAACAATTATTTATTACATTCGTAAATTTATGAGTATGAGACGTATTTACATAATTTCTGTTATTTAATTATTGTAGATGTCATTAAGTTGGGTGATTTGTCCGTCCTGGATAAAAAATGGGAGAAAACCATACAAAGCCATAATTATAACTATTAAACCCTTCCGAACTGGTGCTAGTCGGATGCAGAGCGGGAAACTCGTACCAAAAGCTCTTAAGTCTGAGATATATGTTTAAAAATTAGTTAATCAATAGCTGGACTATTTCAAAACCACCTAATGCTGAACCAGCTAAGAATGCGTTAAAAAGTATGCAAAGGGGGCAACTACCATTTTGTAGGGACATCACAATGTTAAAAGTGTCCGTTGGAAGCACATCGTTCTATGCTAGCTCCAAATGGTGCTTTTGCTTCTGAATTTACTGAAACTGGTTTCTACGCGGCGAGTCTAAAACTCAGTTCTGAAGTTAGCCCACTTTATTATAAAAGTTTATGCATACGAATTCCCTTGGCAAACGTTTGAGTGTAGCCGCATATTTTGGTGGATTGATAATTCTACCCTAGTGATGTTTCAAATTGTGTAGAGTAACTTAATTGAGTTCAGTATCGGTATCGTGTTATACGATCCTGATCGATATCAATTTTTATATCGAATAGCTTTGAGAATCTTGATTGCATTAGGGTAAATGTGAACTAATCATTACATTCACAACTTGTTGTCATTCTTAAGATCTCTCGACAGTTTCATATTTATCATTGGAGTGAAATAGCGCTTCGATACGTGAACGTATAACACGATACGGGCTCAATTCTCTTTCTGAAGAGGCCCAAGGTGCCACGTGGCACCTTATAATCCAAGTTTTTAGCCACTTGCAGTTTAGATTTCCAAAGATTGCACTACTCAATATATGTACATATGTATGTACGTGTAAAAAGGTTTGCACCCAGCAGGAGCGTCCACACTCTTTACGGGCTCACTTAGAATCGCGAAATTAGTGTATTTCCCTACTTGACCCTTTTCGGAATCATTTATGTGCTTGTATGGCATATCGACATGAAATCTAATTAAAGGTACAGAGGCTCTACAAACCAACCAGGGCATTCCATGAGCACGAGTTTGTGGTAACAATGAAACAGGGCCGAAGTACTTTCGTTGGTGAAATATAAAGAGAAGCGTTCAAGACAGAAAAGCGTCCATGGCAAATTTAAAACTGGAACAGTTGAAAAAATGATTTTATTCAAATTGAAGATGAAAGAAACTTTCTCAAAATAAAATATGCATAATATTTTTCCAAAGTTCCTTTGTTTGCCAAACACTCATTAGCATATCTTATATATAAAATTCTCGTGTCACAATGTTCGCTTCCGTACTCCTCCGAAACGGCTTGACCGATTCTCATGAAATTTTATGAGCATATTGAGTAGGTCTGAGAATCGGTCATACCGCTGGGAGGATAGGGTCTCGAGATATAGCCCAACAAAACGTGGACCCAGGTACCCCTAGAATGTGTTATACAATATGGATATCAAATGAAAGCTGTTGATGAGTGCTTTAGTAAATGGTAGTTTTCATACCTCTGGACGACTAGGGTCTCGAGATATAGGCCAAAACGTGGACCCGGATACACCTAGAATGTTTTTTTTCATTATGGGTATCAAATTGAAGCTGTTGATGTGTGCTTTAGTACAGAGTAATTTTATGCCGCTGGGTAACTAGAGTCTCGAGATATAGGCCAAAACCAGGGCCCGGATACCCCTAGAATGTGTGTGTGTTATGGATATCAAACGAAAGCTGTTGCTGAGAACTTTAAAGCAATTTTCTTTTTGATATTCGATTTAGCCGCATCAACCTGGCAAAACTGATAAATATGTATGCGAGACGAAATAAAGACATGAATTAATAATACCCACATACCTATTTACATACGTCCTATTCGATTTGCCTAAAATTTGGTATATAAATTTGCGTATGTTAGTATTTACGATGCTTTTTCCGGGAAGTAGACCAGATACCGACTGGGACTGGGATTAGGACTAGGACTGGGACTGAGACTGAGACTGCGACGCGGAGTGGGACTGGGACTGAGACTCGGAATGAGACTGGAACAAAATACATACCACACTCTGGGACTGGCAATAAGAGATGAAGAAGAATGAGAAAAACTTGAGAGAAGAGAAAAGAGAGAAGAAGAAGGAGACTGATAAAGATATAGAATGAGACGAAGATGGAATTAGATGAAGCGAAAAATATGGAGGGAGGAGTGAATACAAAGTTAGGAAAAAGTGTAGAGCAGAGTTAGACGGAAAAAGCTTATTAAAATGTATGCAGAACAACGTCCCGCAAGCAGACCCGGCTATTAATTAATAATTTTCATCATATGTGAGTCACAAAAGACACTTATGAACATATTTCTGAGATTCATATTCATCATATATTTCGGACTCAAATTAAATTGCTAAATAAAGAGCGGTCCGAGAATGTTCGAGTGTTGAATTTTTTTGTATTACATAGAGAATAATCCATTACAGACGCCAGCTTGAAGTTGAATTTTTTATAGGCTGACTATTTATAAAAATAACGAAAAAATTCCAAATTTTTCTGTCAAGGTTTTACTAGGGAAGCTGATCAATGATTTACTTACCCAATTTTCTTAGCTACAGCTTGAGCTTATTTTGTTTGTTGTTCTTAGTAATATATTTTCATGTCATGTCGACTTAAAGTATGATTTTGATGGTATGATAAAATAAAAAAAGTTTATGAAGTCTTACCTCTGATTAAGCTAAGAACGCTAAGCGGTTCATTAAAGTGAATTTTTTCTTACACTGAGTCGTTTCATTGGTCAAATAGTCTGCTTAATATCACAAAATGTACAACACACATTTAAATTGCTATCAAAAAGCAACAACAACATTGGCTCGATATTATAGTTAATTTATTTATTAAGTCTAATAAATAAAGTTCAGTTCGCTCTTCCTTCCATCGAATTAGTGAAATCGTACTTAGCTTTTAATGTTCGGTAAGTTGTAATGTATCCTGGAAGAGATCCAATAGATTGCTGGTACCCGATCCAGATTCAGATTAGATCCGACAAGTTTTATTTAGGGGCGCAATAGAGCACGAAATGGCTGTCATAACGTGCTTAGTATTCATATTCGTTCAATAAAGAAAATATTTGTTCAGGAAAGGCGATTTTTGTTGCGTGTGTGTTTTTTTTTCTTCTTAGGGTGCAAATAACTTCTCGGCAAGCCCCTAGCTAAATTGCTATAGGGTATAGTAATGCACTTTTAAATTCTTTTTTTTTCAAAGTCTGTTTTAGTATATGCAAATTTTAAGCCTTCCAAAAATATTTGGGGTTGGTAATTGCATTTTATTAGACTTCAAATTACAATTTTGCAATCAGCATATTTTCAGAGAATATATAACTCTTTGTTATATACAGTCAATGTTGAAAGTTCCACACATGAAAGGAAACGAAACTTCAACGTAGACACAAAACGGACAACTTCAGCTGAGCTACCTGAGTTGTTCTGACAACAAAATTTATGTTGCTTGTTGAAACTCAAGTGCCTTGTGGTGCTGATGCAGCAAACCATTTATTTTGCTATTTTGTAAGTATTTGAATCATTGTTGTTGTAATTGTTAGTTACAGACTGACTTGCCTTTGGTGTTCAATAAACATTTACTCGATTTCCTTAGATACAATTTATTACAAAATTGCGGTGTGTGTATATGGCTTGGTGTTTTGTTGAGATTTTGTTGCATATTTGTGTATGTGTGTGTATGTCTCAGGAATGCTCTCATTTGTACATAATCATACTGAATATCTAACATCTAACAATGCGAAGGACTTGCATATACACTAATACAAGTATACAAATACTTCCATACGTCGTTTACTATGCATATATACATACATTGAGGTATTGCAAAAATTTTACAGTTTGCTGAAAATCAATTCTTTATTCCAGCAGATTTCGAAGGCTGATTCTGAATATTTTCGGTTATAAGCTGAACATAAAGTTTCGTTATTGTTTCCAAAGTCGGTTAAAAATAAAAGGATTTAAGCGAAAGACTAAATATGTACCAGCGGCCAGAAATCGAACCTGATGTGGTTTGATCCTTGGAGAAGTTTGTGAAGTTGGGTATATTGTAAATTAGTCAAAAGTTAGGATGGTGTAAAATCTACCTTTTAGTTTTGTTACGTAAGTAATAACGATCTTACTTGGCCAGAATGAAGCCGTTTTTAAAAAATTGTCCGTAACTATTTCCTTAGATTTTTTAGCGCTCTTTACAAACTCAGATATGTTCCTATGTATATATGTTTGCATAAATGTATACATATATGACTTTATCGAATCCTAGAATAATAAAATAATACAAAATAACGTTGGCGGCCGTGGTGATATAACATATGATATCCCTTGAGTTAATAATTGTTCCAGCCTTTGTCGTACGGCCTTAATCTCAAAAAATTAGAAATTTTCAATGTTGGGACGTTTATTGAGCTTAAAGCCCCTGTATGCTTGTTTGAATATGGATACGGATTCAAATAAAACAAATAAAGAATATATGTAGAGATACAAGAACGGTTCCGACTTTGAACTTTTAAATCCAGTATGTTTTGGATGTTTACTAAGAAAATCACTTATTACACAATATACAATGTACAGTAATATCAAAACTAACTGCAAAGTCAACGCTGCTGGTCGTTGCATTGAGTATTGGCAGATGTGAACAGCAAGCCATTGTTGTGCAATTGTAGCGTGATCCACCGAACGTCCTGTGTGCAAGTCCCGGCCGAAGCAACCTCCAATTTTATTTTTGTTATAATTTAAATTTTATTATTAGAATTATTTTTTTCAGCACTTCCATGAGGATAAAGTTCACATAGAAAAAACACCACAAGCACGGTGTCTCCAATAATTTATTTTGTGTGTAGGATTATTGTGCACAAAACTGAGATGATATCCGAACAAAATACTTCTAAATATATATAGATGAATTCATTAACTGTGGATAAATGCGTCATTCCTAAAAACAAATCTGTACATTTTCACATATGCATAAAACATACTTCTGGTAAACTCCACACATAAAACGCTGGCCATTGGCATAAAATTTATATTATCAACAAATTAAGATGCATATTACTTCAGAATATCGCAAGATCTATAAACTTGTTTAAGTCGAACATTCGTAGGGAGTGTCCACAAAATTACATTACAAAATAAATTTCGTCAAAATTTTATATGTGGTGAATTTGAATAAAATACCAACTCAGCGAAACTTGCGAATTAAATTAATAAGCTTCGTTGTTCTCAAGTTGTTTCGTATAACCTTTTGTAAATTTCAGCATGTACATTATCATGGAATTACCCACACATATAAGTTTATAGTACAAGTACTAGTAACTTAATATGTATATGTATAAAAAAAAATAAATGTAAGGCGCGATAATCTCCGAAGAGATCTAAGGCCGAGCTTCTCTTCCAATTTGTGTCGTGCTCCTCTTGATTTTCCCTCCAAATTGGCCGGCGGGACCTACATATTTTATGCCGACTCCGAACGGCAGTTCAACTCACTGAGAGCTTTTCATGTTAGAAATACACACGGAGCGCTTGCCAAACACTGCCGAGGGGCGACCCCGCTTAGAAAAATTTTCTTCTAATTTAAAAACCTTATTTCTAAAATTTTGATGTTGCTTTGCCCGGGGTCTGAACCCAGGGCATACGGTGTGGTAGGCGGAGCACGCTACCATAACACCACGGTGGCCGCCGGTGTATCTATAAACCAGACTTATTTTTGTAAAAAAGAGCTTGAGACATTATGTATGTTTGAAAGCTGGAATGCTCATGTGAGGCAAAAGATCAGAAAATTGAGTATGCCATGAATTTGTATATAAACATGTTCTTTTCTGTTTTTTGATGATAGTTTTATTTTAATACGATTTCTGCATCAACTCTTCACAATTGTTTGTGGAGCTTTGCATAGAAATTTTCATCTCAGTTGGATTTTCTTGGCATTAACATGAGCTTCAATTTGCAGAGAAAATGAGGAAAAATATGCACTTACTTCCTTCTCCGCACTTGCTTTATCTTCATGCCCACTCAGCAATATAATATTCAGTACTGAGAACTTTGGTGAACAAAATGAAGACATTTGTGAGGTGTGCATTCAAAATATTTTTATATTACTTTCCACAACTTAACCTTTAGCTGCCTTAGTAAACCTTTATGTGTATTGACGAAAAGTCCCTGTAGAAAAACTGTATCAATCCATGTTTACTGAAGCAAAAATTTTTACGCAAATTAATGATTACTTAATAGAACAAATTTACAAAAATTTTTAATGTGAACTAAAACTTTTTTTCTTGCAAAACGTATTTAAGTAAAAACTTATTTCATTTAACGACCGAAGTTTTGCTAAATTTTTCTTCATGCGGTAGCCCACACTTAAAACAATGTTCGACAATATGAACATTCAGCATAAAAATGATCAGTGCCACCTTGCATGGTAGACTTGTCATAACTAATTTACTTTTTCTATGGAAAAGTTGATGTGTCGTAACATCATTGGATAAATAAATAGTATAGCACGTGAAGATGCTAAAATATTCGGCGAAACGTCGGGCGTAAGGTGAGATAAGTTTTTACTTGCACCTAAAAAACAACATTAGACAAGCCTACAAAGAATCCACTATATGCATATATAGACATTTTCTGAGTGTTTTGTTTAAAAATTTTGTAACTTAACAAAGAATCATGTCCACATAATATTTTGTAGGCAAAATTGTTGAATTTCCTGAAACAAGTTCAAAGTATCCAATGAATGGTCTCCGGTCTAGTCCCATGATGTCCTGTATCACTGCTGAGTGGAAATATGAAAGCCTTTCCATTCTGTCTGTTGTACGGTTTTTCATGTTCCACAAAAATGGCTGCAATATCTTTTGAAAAGAGCGTTACCATCATTTCCTTATTTGCAGGCTTAAGAAATTATAATGCGGTATCGCATATATATCTATTCTCGAAACGATGTAGTAACAAAAGTTTTATTATTTTACAGAAAATTAGCCGAGTTTTTTAATACTACTGGGGTAGATAGGTTAGATATTAGCATGAATTTTTATAAGAGCCGGATCACTCACCCTGTAGATATTTCCATTATACATTTTTTGAAGTTAGAATATTTGATTGACATGAACAAGCACTAAAATGAATATAAAAAAACCAAATTCAGAGACCTTCTTCCTTTTTCGTAATCTATTTCTCTCTCTCTCGCCATAACCTTACAAATGTCTTCCTTTAACATAACTCAAACAGCTCAAGCAAACGGCACCATAAATGTGGGGTTCTTGTTATGTGCTGCCGACAAAGACAAATAATGTTGCCGTCACTGTCAGATTATTGAATTTTTTTGATCGTTTGATCTTTTTTATTTTTTTAATAATTCCTAAGGTTATAAGGAATTAAAAATATGGATTTATACTTATGAATTTTACCCGTATTCTATTTTCACACACGAGCACTTTCACTGGCAACGATAAGACGACCCTTTCGACTCACACGACGAGATGCAACTAAAATTAACTGATGTTATATTTGTTCATCTTGTACGATTTGCGCCAAAAGTTCCTCCAGCTTAAGGGTTGTTGTTGTTTGTAACGATAAGGATACTCCCCGAAGGCCTTGAGGAGTTGATTGATGGTCCTTCGTAGGATGCAAATACGGTACGTTCAGGTACCAAGCCCGACCATCTCGGGCACGATTTGTTATGACTACATGCGACCATCTGTCAGAGTTATATTGCCAGCAAATTCTTGTACAGCAATCAAATCTCATATAAATACAAATGATCTAACAGATAATCCCAGAAAAAAATGACTGCACAGATCATGGTGTTTCAATCGTTTAGGGAGAAATCAAAAGGAAACAGCAGTCGCATATGATTTAACAAGCAGCAAACGCGTGAGCAGACCTGAAAAATTTCTAAGATCATGTGCAAGTCTTACGACATAAGACTCAGAAAATGGCTCATATCTCTAAGGAGCATATATGTAATACTCCTATATTGCTGCTACAGGCTAGGTACAATAGCAAACATCAGAGGGCCGATATATTGCTGCTTAAAAGTTTTTGTATTCAATAATCGAATGTACCTAAATTTAAATTTTTTCTTGCCACACTTATGCTGCTACAATTACACAAATTTTGTAGACTATCTTGTTTTGTTCTCGAATTCAAAACTCATTGCAGGCATTTTCTATTAGCAATATAGGAGTACTAGCAGGGTATCCGACGTTGCTCGGGTTGGGCAGATACTAATCTAAATAAGACGGTTTATTTTAACGCATTCCCTTCAAGATACTCAAAGTCAAGCAATCAGTATATAAGATTTTATTGATCTTCTTCAAAATGTGTCTCCCAATTTTTCTCATTCTTACCCTTTATAATTTCTTATCTCTCGCTCTTTTTTTTACACCCTCTACCTCTCTCCTTCTTTTTTCTTAGATCCCTCATTCCTCTAATTTATCATTATTTGCGTTGTTTTTCAAATTTTATTTTGTCACAAACAAGTCATACTCAAAATCTCATAATTTAATCAAAATATTTTAGCTGCACAATTTTTGTCTATCATTTCATATAGACAGCTATTTTTACAATGGAATACTTAAATTTAATAAAAACTTTTAAATCACTCAATGCAATCGCTTTAACTTTTATGTGCATTCAATGCTATGACCAAACAAAAGTTGCTGACTACTTAAATTTGTACGCACCACCCAGTGCGCGCGTGAAATGAAAAAAACAAATTTTTTGCTACAAAACTCTTGTTCTGCACATGAAAAACCTTTGTTTTGATCGAAGGTACCTATAGCCAAACATTTGGTGATGATTGAAGTGTGGGAAATGCGTTTCCATAGGGAACACATAAACACACACAGAGAATTTGATTTTTATATATACAGATTACATATATGCTCGTGACTAACAGCAGATGTAGGAAATGCGAGGTGCAGGAAGAGGTCAAGACTCCAGTAACTAGAGGTGTCAGACTTGATATACCTTGAGGAAGCAATTAAGCTTGGTCCCAGAAAACTTTAAGTATTTGCCAACAGGACCAAGATACTTTATAAGTTGAGTCTCGGAATCTAATTGGAGGTTTTTCGCAGCACCAATATAGATATAATTTTTGAACATGTGATGTAAGGTAACCCAGCTAAAATACGTAGAAAAAATATTTCGGTTTTCATTACCTAGACCGTGTAAAAAGTTTACTACACTGAATGTTTTTAAATAACAATGCGTTAAAAATTGTTCACTTCTTTCAACCAAATTTAATGTTTACCGATTTAGGGCAATATAATTTAAAATATATATACTCAGTGAGAACTGCATTATCTAGGGAAATTTATTTTATGCTTTTTACAGCAAACTAAATATTTAACTCTTTTTATTTATTTTTTATTAAAATATGTACGCATTTACAAATTTATCCATTTTTTTGGCAAGAAATTAGAAACCACAAAGTTCAACTAATTTAGCTTGACAAATTAAAACTAATTCCAAATCAATAAAATTTCAATTAAAATTCATTTTTTGGTTGACCGTTATTTACAACAAATTGCTGTGTGCTAAGCAGACAACGATTTTCATTTATACATGCGGTTATACCAAGCCCAAAACTCATTTGCCAGCATATCGGCATCCCCGTTGGCCACATTCCTGTGGATTTCGTTTGCCCATAATGCGCTGGCATACAAAGCTTAAGTACCTATTGCATTTTGCTATCTAAATATGTACATGTGTATGTATAGATCTGGTTCAACGTATGATTGGATATTACCACAAATATTTTAGTTATTTGTCCAGTACAGCTGAACGTTTTTAGCCTCTGTTGCTGTTGTTGTGATAGCGTTGAATCCACGCGTGTTTAGGCGAACATCGAAGGTCTGCACAATATCGACCAAACTTACGCAACTTCTATGTCCATAATTAGAATAACCATACGATAAAACGATTTTAACTAACAAATTTCTGTGAATTTGTAAATTTATTTATATGCATGCAGGTGCTAAGCCAATAAAGGAATGAAATGGCCAGTGTTGCCATTTAATAAAAGTTGTATGAGTTTTATATTTTATTTAATTTTTAATATGTTTTGTATTTATTTATACCTTTGTTCAAAACTGGCAAGGTTAGATACTGTTTTTAGTGCGAGCAATAGAGTTTATGTCTGAGGTAAGGTACTCCTTCCCGTTTCTTTGCCTATGGAAGGATATATCAATTTTAGAAACAAATAGTTCTATAAGGTAAAGACTTCCTGGGACTTTATATATCGACAATGCCTTCATTCACAAAGTAATGTAAATTCAGATCTGTTGTTGACATATGCCAACTTAGAATTAAATTTTGAATTGACCGTTTCAACAGTCAAATCAACAAACAAATTTCATCATTCGTAAGATTTAGCTCTGTTAACATAAAAACTGGAGTAAATTTTGAGGTATCTTGATGAAATTTGGTATGTAAGTTCCTGGTAACTCATCTCAGATCGCTATTTAAAATGAACGATATCGGACTATAACCACGCCCACTTTTTCGATATCGAAAATTTCGAAAAATTGAAAAAGTGCGATAATTCATTACCAAAGACGGATAAAGCGATGAAACTTGGTAGGTGAGTACAACTTATGACGCAGAATAGAAAATTAGTAAAATTTTGGACAATAGGCGTGGCACCGCCCACTTTTAAAAGAAGGTAATTTAGAAGTTTTAAAAGCTGTAGTTTGGCAGTCGTTGAAGATATCATGATGAAATTTGGCAGGAACGTTACCCCTATTACTCTGTATGTGCCTAATAAAAATTAGGGAAATCGGACCCACTTTCTAAAAAAAAATTTTTTTAAGTCAAATTTTAAAAGAAAAGTTAATATCTTTACAGTATATAAGACAATTATGTCAACATTCAACTCCAGTAATGATATGGTGCAACAAAATACTAAAATAAAAGAAAATTTCAAAATAGGCGTGGCTCCGCCCTTTTTCATTTAATTTGTCTAGGATACTTTTAATGCCATAAATCGAACAAAAATTTACCAATCCTTGTGAAATTTGGTAGAGGCTTAGACTCTAGGACGATAACTGTTTTCTGTGAAAAAGGGCGAAATCGGTTGAAGCCACGCCCAGTTTTTATACACAGTCTGCTGTCTATCCTTCCGCTCGGCCGTTGACAAGATAACTTGAGCAAAAATAGATGTATCTTTACTAAACTCAGTTCACGTACTTATCTGAACTCACTTTGTATTGGTGTAAAAAATGGCCGACATCCGACTATGACCACGCCCACTTTTTCGATATCGAAAATTACGAAAAATTAAAAAAATGCCATAATTCTATACCAAATACGAAAAAAGGGATGAAACATGGTAACTGGATTAGTTTATTGACGCAAAATATAACTTTAGAAAAAAACTTTGTAAAATGGGTGTGACACCTATCATATTAAGTAGAAGAAAATGAAAAAGTTCTGCAAGGCGAAATCAAAAGCCCTTGGAATATTGGCAGGAATACTGTTCGTGGTATTACATATATAAATAAATTAGCGGTACCCGACAGATGATGTTCTGGTTCACCCTGGTCCACATGTTGGTCGATATCTCGAAAACGCCTTCACATATACAACTACGGGCCACTCCCTTTTAAAACCCTCAGTAATACCTTTAATTTGACACCCACATCGTACAAACAAATTCTAGAGTCACCCCTGGTCCACATTTATGGCGATATCTCGAAAAGGCGTCCACCTATAGAACTAAGGCCCACTCCCTTTCAAAATACTCATTAACACCTTTCATTTGATACCCATATCGTACAAACAAATTCTAGAGTCACCCCTGGTCCACGTTTATGACAATATCTCGAAAAGGCGTCCACCTATATAACTAAGGCCCACTCCCTTTCAAAATACTCATTAACACCTTTCATTTGATACCCATATCGTACAAACAAATTCTAGAGTCACCCCTGGTCCACGTTTATGACAATATCTCGAAAAGGCGTCCACCTATAGCACTAAGGCCCACTCCCTTTCAAAATACTCATTAACACCTTTCATTTGATACCCATATCGTACAAACAAATTCTAGAGTCACCCCTGGTCCACGTTTATGACAATATCTCGAAAAGGCGTCCACCTATATAACTAAGGCCCACTCCCTTTCAAAATACTCATTAACACCTTTCATTTGATACCCATATCGTACAAACAAATTCTAGAGTCACCCCTGGTCCACGTTTATGACAATATCTCGAAAAGGCGTCCACCTATATAACTAAGGCCCACTCCCTTTCAAAATACTCATTAACACCTTTCATTTGATACCCATATCGTACAAACAAATTCTAGAGTCACCCCTGGTCCACGTTTATGACAATATCTCGAAAAGGCGTCCACCTATATAACTAAGGCCCACTCCCTTTCAAAATACTCATTAACACCTTTCATTTGATACCCATATCGTACAAACAAATTCTAGAGTCACCCCTGGTCCACGTTTATGGCGATATCTCAAAAAGGCGTCCACCTATAGAACTATGGCCCACTCCCTCTTAAGATACTCTTTAATACCTTCCATTTGATACAGATGTCATACAAACACATTCCAGGGTTACCCTAGGTTCATTTTCCTACATGGTGATTTCCCTTATTTTGTCTCCATAGCTCTCAACTGAGTATGTAATGTTCGGTTATACCCGAACTTAGCCTTCCTTACTTGTTTTATATCTATTTTGATTAGCGAGATATATTGAGTGGATCGAGGCAAGTGCCAATACAATGCCAATACGAATGCAGATGATTTCGAGTTCAGAGCCCGAAAAGCCAGCTGATGAGGAATTTAAATTAGGAAATATGTCCTCGTAATAATCGCCGCGTGCAAATTTTGTAATTTTTCTCCAATATCAATTACGAAAAAAAATCATCAAAATCAAAATTTTTATTAAGCTTTGAAAATTTGTTGCATTCGATTTTAGTGAATTGTCGTTAAAAAATGTTAAATTCCAAATTCAAAGTATTTTAATTTATACGCAGTTGTAGACTTCATGCGAAAATAACCAATTTAAATTTATGATTACAATGTTTGCTACGGATATGCAGTTATTAACACAACTACTAACAAGCAGGAAATCTCTTGTATATGTTTTTTTTAATTTTCAAAGCCGTCAAAAACCGAAATACCCATTTCTTCTATAACAAAAACAAACTAGAATTAACAGCATTTAAGTGTATGCAGAAAAAGTAGAAATTATAATTAAATAGAATCAGTTTTGAGTTTTAGAGAAAAAAAAACTTATGAAAGGTGCATTTGTGTATGTTTGCTATACAAGAAGAGCGACAGTTAGGTCCTGGGTTCAGTCATTTCCGGCTTAATTTAGCGTTAAAATGCTTTTTAGTAACCTTTGTTCTGTATCACACAGTTTTTTCTTAACTTATTTGAAACGAGGTATTATTATTCATTTGTATGTATGTATATGCCGAGAATTGCATTTTCAGTATACGATAATATACAGAAACTTTTTATACTGGATGTGGGGATAAAGTTTCACGGCATATTTTAACTCTGTTTGGGTAACGTGAGAACATAAAGAAAAACTGCTACTTTTTCATTTGAATAATTATATTTATAGTTTTTAGCGTATATTTAACAAACAAAACATATCTTTAAAAAATATGTTCCCTTTGACGTACATAACCTACATCTGTGTATGAGAAATTGGTTATTGGTTATATTTGCCATTTTGTTATGAATTTGCTTAACGCTTTCAAGCAAAGAAATTACATTTCAACTTTTCACAGGATATGGAAAGAAGAAACTGAATGGCAGAAAATGTAACTAAACAAATCATGATCAAACAGAGTCTTTCGAATTAGTAAGATATTGATATGGCGTTTGCCAAATGCAGTCTCCATAAGTACGCGCTCAAGCTCTGAAATGGGTTTTTCGTTGGCTAAGGAGGCAATCGGTAAAGAAAGCACATATAAGACGCATACATACACATATACAAACAACCCTTTTGACAATACCTGCTCACGTAGCTTCGACCTGTAAATACAAGGCAAAGAACAACAACATATCAGAACAGAACTTGGCCCTAAGGATGGCACAACACCGAAACCGAAATTGAAATTGAAAACGGACGACGGAAAATTGATTCGGGTACTCTCAGACGTCGATATTTTTCTTCCACACGTGCAGTTCCTCCACTGTTTTGTCGATGTTTGCAGTGGAATATTGAGCAAATTTAGGCAGAGGACGACGGAAAATCGATCCAATGTACCTGATCGTATATATAAGTTAGCGCTTTTTTGTAAAAACCATCCTCTCGTTTTTTACCAATAAGAGCTAAATATACTGTCCTTTTCATGAAGTTCTTTCGTTTTCGGTAAAAAAGTATCCAATTTAGGAAAAGTCGGCTGCCGTGGTGTAGTGGTTGCGTGCTCCGCGTTCACGGCCCGAGCAAATCAGCATCAGAAACAAGTTTTTTCAATTAGTGGAAAGTTTTTGTAAGCGGAGTGGCCCCTCGGCAGTGATTTGGCAAGCACTCCGATATATTTCTGCCATGAAAAGCTTCTCATTGAAAGTTCATCTGCCTTGCATTTTGCCTTTCGCAATCGGCGTAAAACAAGTATGTCCCGTCCCGCCAATTTGTTGGAAAAATTAAAAGGGAGCACGACGCAAATCGGAACAAAAGCTCAGCCTTAAAATATTCTCAGGTTAACGCGCTTTTCGTTTTTATTTTTAATTTGGGAAAGTCGATTAAAAGTGCAGCTTCCTTACTCAAACATAAAAAAGGAGGAAAATTTTTTTTATAATCTTTTTGTTATAAAAATCCTTCGCTAAATGTGGATTTTCCTTGGTTGTAAGAATAATTTGCCTAAATATGGAGACATTTTTATAAAAAGAATTAATAAGTGAAATTTTGTAGCTGTCATTAAATATTTGTGTAAAACAAAGTAATGAAGTATTCTTAAATCAAATTTCTAGTTATATCGCCGAGCTGCGGAAAAAGCTGCTAAATCCATTCAACAAAATTTGTTAGTACAAAAAAAAACCTCAATTTAGTGAAACCTTCGAAATTTCAAAACGTCCTGAAATTATTTGAGTTATCAGCTTGTCCTATTTTTTTGGAGCTAGCAGTTATTATTTCTTATCGTTTCCAAGAATCTGCGCAAAAATATCTTTTTATCCGACACTAGTCTAAGAAACTTCCCTTTTTGCATGAGTGTCAAAAAGTACTTTTGAGCAAAAAGTGAAGCTAGTAAGCAGCCCTTATCGCCCTGTCGGCCTTTTTGGTTACGAAAATACCTACACTTTCCTATTCAGTACTTCATTTTACTAACGTGTATCTCATTTTTTGTTTTTGCTCTAATAATATCCTAGTCCCCTTCTTACAACTTGACTTGTTCTAAAATACCTTTCCATTACTATTATGTTTTAAACTGTAAAATAATGTTTTCATCGAGTACAATAATATCAGGCTAGGCTATGCATACAAAATGTAAAATATAGGGTGCCCTAATAACAGTACTTTTTTTAATAAAGAAAATTGTTTTTTGTTGAGGAAATTTCAATTAAGAATATGGTAAAAAAGAACAACCTAAAAGTCGAAAATCGAAATCGGTTAAGAACCACGCCCACTTTTATGTAAAAGATTTCTAAAGGGTTGGTGTCGAAATTCTGTATGTACAAAATTTGGCTTTTTTAAAATTCTGCTTTCAAAATTCTGTATTACAAAATTCTGTATTACAAAATTCTGTATTAAAATATAATGTTAACAATGTTAAAGAGGTCATGTAATTATTTTGAAAAAGTGCGCCATGCACAGTAATTCTGCGTAGAACACCTTTCTGCATGGGCTACGCCATGCCAAGTTCGGGTGTGTGGTATAACCGTGGCTACCGCCACGGTGATGTCCTTCTGCGTAGGCGGCCTTCGGCTGCACTTTAAAAAAATAACCCTTAGTCCATCCAACACCGGCTACGCCATGCCATGATTCCGGAATTTTGACTTCCAGAATTAAACATGCAGAATTTTGAAAAAGCAGTATTTTAGAAAGCAGAATTTTAGAAAGCAGAATTTTAAAAAGCAGAATTTATTCAAAAATAATTTTTTTGCAATTTACAGAATTTTGTCACCCAGAATTTTGTAATACAGAATAATCACACGCTCCCGATTTTTAAAAGGGTCGTGGACGAATAAAATAAGCTATATATTTGCAAAGAATGGCTTTGTATCAATGGTATTTCATTTCGCAGGTGGATTTATAACAATAAATAGGAAAAACTTCAAATTTTAAAAAATGGGCGTGGCACCGCCCCTTTTATAACTAAGCAATTTTCTATGTTTCGGGAGTCATAACTCGAAGAAAAATTAACGTATCGTAATAAAATTGGGTACACAAATTTTCCCTATAGCAGGAAATATTTCTAGAAAAAATGGACGAGATCAGTTAAAGACCACGCCCACTTTTATACGAAAGATTTTTAAAAGGTGCGTAGACGAAAATAATAAGCTATAACTTAACAAAAAATAGTTTTGTATCAATGATATTTCACTTATCAAGTTTTACTGTAAGAGGAAATGGGGAGACATTTTTTTTTCAAACGGGCGGTGCCACGTGTTATGTAGAAAAGTAATTTATCTGAAATGAAATGTACAATTTAATCTCAAGCTGAGTATATAATGTTCGGTTACACCCGAACTAAGACACTTTACTTGTTGTTTATAACTTTTGTTTTTTGCAGTTGTTGTGTTATTATGTTCTTTCCGGTTGTGTTGCTCCATGAAATGGCAGCTGATTGTTAAGCGCCAGTTGTTCATATTTAGCCAGACATGTGTGAATGCACATTAAATGGTTTTAGTGCATATTTCAAATTTTGTATGTAAATGCATAGCACTGTGTATTAATAAATATAAAAGTACTGCGTTTTAAAAGTGACGGTAGATATTTTAGATGAAAAGTATTTGTATATGAATTTTTTAATTAAAATTTTAGCAGCTATGATATTCTGATCATGCATATCTGCTTCTAGCACATTTTTGTTTTGTTAAAACTTGTATAGTTTGGACTTGATTTTCTGCAGCACATAAAATAAATTGGCATACAGAAATTTAATTGGTTTTTTTTTGTGATTGATAATTTTATTTTATTTTGTAGATTTATGGTTCTCGATCCATTTATGTACAATAAATCCACAAAAGTTAATCTAGGCGTTTACATATGTCTCATCCCTAGGCACTAGATTATGAACTATGAAATTTTCAAGTTCTATTACCTCATGCTTCCATTAAGAAGTGAAACCCTGGTATTGGACTAGGAATCATCATCTCTTAGATTTGTGCATAGTAACGCAAAAAATGGGGATAATCTGTTATAATCTTGTTATATGTATGGTCTTAGTGCCCCCTGAAAAGAAAATCGCAATTAAGTTTAGTTACTAAAAAGTTGTGTTAAGATTCCATCGTCTTTTATATTGTCGCCTAGCGAAATTTATTCGAAAAGTAACGTAGAACTTCATTTGCCAGAATTCGTCAGTTCCGAAAGTTTCTCTAACCGTCCGCTGTCTATCGAAATATTTTTTTAGCGCATTGCATAGCCGCTGGTTTCTATTTTAGAACTATGCTCCATGCTTCGCCAATTCTATTAAAATTTCTAGACTCTGGCGTCACATAGCTGATTTTTTTATCACGCTTTTTATAGTTGCCGATTTGTGAACTATATACGCGATAAGTTTCAGATATCTGTGCTGTTACTTCAAATCGATTGCAGGATTTCATTTATTGAAGCAATTTTTCAAATACCCAGACTAATACCCCTCGATCTGCGCCACTTGGAGGGCTCTTTTGCACCGTGAAAATTTTCGCAAATTCAAGTCAGTAGCTCAACGTTGAGTTAATTACTGTTAGTCAAACTTGACCTCAAACTTGGTCATGTCAATGTAATTTTCATACAACGCCAAATGCGTTTGCCGTCCGTTTTGACTACAAAGTTAGAGTTAAATGAACCAATAACAAAACGACAATTGCCAGTCGATACGGAAAATTTACCACTAAAATCTGATTTGCTTACCTGTTAGCAATTTATTTTCGTTTCATCAATAAATAATGTCACAAATGCGTCACCTGACAGACTTTTTTTTTATAGAGATTACATTATCAACTGGTTTTGAATTACGATTTTATCGCTTGATTCATAGTCGATAGCAAGTTTCCAAATTCATTTAGAATTCTTTAAACATCTCCGTCCGTTGGCCACCTAGCGGGATTTTCTCCGGTTGTATAGTCACAAAGCTGCCAAGAATGTTACAGATCTCAAGTATCTAGCTTATAAACAGTTACTTAAAACTTCGTCAAAAAATCCATGAATTTTTCCAAATCTCTCGACAAGTACTCTAACCGCGTTCAATTGTCATTTCTCTCTGTACTATGGTCCAAGGTTTAGGTTTCTAGATAAGTAGAAAGTTACAGCAAAATCGATGGTTAAGTAAACTTGAACTGGCCGGTCAAAAAAGACCTAAAGACATAGACTGAATGTGTCTGTAGTGTCACCAGAATTTGTTTGAAGACCAAACATTAAACACCCCAACTACGTACACGGACCTACAGTTATAAAATAACTCCATCTCCTCGGAGAATACTTGCTCTTCTAGCCTATATTAATAACTCACTCAATATTTGGCAACTCTGCTGCTTCTAGTTGCTGGAGCCTTGCCGTGGCGAGCTCAGTACACGAATACAGAATGTTCTCAATCGATGGCGGTGTTTAAATTTAATTTGAGTTTATTAGTAAACCATTACACACGTAGTTTTGTTAAAAATATCCAAACTTTTTGTCTTCCTTTACTTTCTAATTAATCTGTCAATGGCTGTACTCACAAAACATTTCGTGTATACACTATGTGCAGTAGGGGAACTAAAAAATAGCAGTGCCAATTTTTAGGATCGCGGGTTCGAATCGAGCTCAAGGCCTAACAATAATTTTTTATCATTATTATTGTTATGATAAATTTTTTCTTTATTGAAAAAATTTGTAAATTAGAATAGAAGAAAGAAAAAATTTTAGACAACTGCCAAAGCTCGTTGTATAGATCCATTCCGGGAACTGCTAAATTCCTTCATCGTCAACGTTTAGGCGCCGCTGCTATAACCATTCAGCCATCACAGCGGTTTTTTTGTTTGTCTTCATTAATCCTACTTCTATTTTGTTTCGTGCCAATTGATATTCACAACACTGCGACATCTGTTGCAGAATGGCTGTGAAAATTGGACATGTTTTTTGGCAATGCTGCCATAGTGTCATATTTTATTGACACTTTTTTCCCCGTGCTCTGGGACACGATAACAACAAAGTTTGTTTTTTCTTTCTTCTATTCTAATTAAAAAATTTTTTCAATTAAGAAAAAATTTATCGTAACAATAATAATGATAAAAAAATTATTGTTAGGCCTTGAGCTCGATTCGAATCCGCGATCTTAAAATCAGTAGGCCGATATAACAACAAAAATTGTTAGTGCCAATTTTTTTTTCAAATTTCGTCAGTTATATATTTTTTTTATTTGCGATATTTCAAAATATCTTCTATGATTTTTGTAACTAAAATTGTTGGTTTTGGAAAAAAATTTCAAAATCTTAGAAAATTTGTTGAAATGTTGAACTTTTTATTTGATGTTCTCTGCAAATTTTTGAGAATGCTGTTTTGCAGCCCAATTAATTTAAGTTTAACAAAGTACAATTTACATAACTCTCAATATTCGCGCTGTTTTTGTAATCAGTTATTCTTCCATACAAACAAAACTTGCTTACTCTTTGTATAAATAATTTTCTGAAACTGTATAACAAGTACTTTGTTATTTTAAAATCAATTGGGCTGCAGAACAGCATAGTTTCAAATAAAATAAAATAAATTTTTCGTAAAAATAATTCGAATTTTTTCGAATTTTGTAATTGGCTTGCACAGTTTTAGTTACCGAATTCATAGAAGTGTTTTCTTAGAAAATCAAAAATTCAAAAACAAGATTTTAATTTATGAAATTTAATACGTGCTCCGTTTACCAGTTTACCACACAGAAGATCCTGGGTTCAAAACACTGCAAGTGTATTTTTTCCATGAAAATGTTCTCAATGAAAATTCATCTGCCTTGCAGATGCCGTTCGGAGTCAGCATAAAACATGTAGGCCCGGTTCCGCCAATTTAAGGAGCACGACGAAAGTTGTAAGAAATCACAGCCTTAAATCTATTCGGAGGTTTTCGCGACTTGTATTTATTTATTTTAATAAAAGTAGTCAGTGCTATTTTTCTCTTCACTACTGTTCATATTTAGCAAATTCAAATCCATCCTTTGCATGTGAACTAGGGTGGCCCTAATTTTTCAAAGTGTTCCGATTCTCGATCTCTGTTATTAATGGAACAATTTC